>JAVJIF010017024.1:0-84893 GCA_038442645.1 Agave tequilana
ACCTGAAAATTGTCAAAGTGTCGAAGCTCAGACGCAAGGTTCACCTCAGAACTGCGTCTATTGACTAAGACGTGGAGCTCAATGAAACCCGCGTCTAACTCAAAGACGCAAGGCTCACATGAAGTCCGCGTTTGAAACTCCACAACTTAGAAATTTCTCTAAGTGTTAGAATCAGACCCAGACTCAGAGAAACACGCGCCAAACCTTAGAGACACGAGGTTCACATGAAGTTCACGTCTGAACTTCACCACTTAGAAAATTCTCTAAGTGTTAGGATGAAACACAAGGCTCAATGAGACTCGTATTCAACAAGCAGACACAGTCTGAAGCTGATGAAGCGAAGACGCAGAGGTCATCAAATCCACGTCTTGCCTACCAGTGCAAGAGTCGCATCTAAGAATTAAACACGGGCATGAGCCTGGCGTGACAGTTCAACTCAGAAAAAGCTTAAGAGTTAAGATAACTCTTTGAGTTCTTTAATGGCAAAAACCAATTCGGGTGGTTTTATTATCTGAAATGAAGGCCTCCTGCGCAGAGGAACCTTCCATTTGAACCTCTAGAGCGATGGCGCTCGAGGATGAAGCCACATGCTTAGTCTTTGGGGCCATCTTGACAGTGAATTCTATGGAGAAGATGAAAAAAGGAAGAAAAAGCTCGAAGCTTTTCTTAAGCTCTTAAGTTAAGGATGAAAATTCAAACGAAGAAGAAAAAAGTCTAATGATGACTCTTGAAAGACTGTTGTCTTTTATAGACGCAGTAATCGGCCAAGATACTCGGCCATTATCTCGAGATCAATCATCGTCAGATGCGTGGCGGCGCGCCCCAGAACGCGAATCTCGCGTTTTAGAGAACAGCGTCTCTTCAAGCTCCACTAAACACGTGGCAACACACCAAGAATGCGAGTCTCGCGTTTAATAGAGCCGCGTCTCCTCAGTAAGAGAGGTCCGCGTCTCCACCTCAAAGTCTGCGTCATTTCAACAAAGTGAGAGCTACATCTCCACTTTGAAGACCGCGTCTCTTCTGTATTCCCTGGTTCGCGTCTTGGCAAAACAAGAGAGTTGCATTTCTGTTCCCAGCGAGAAATGCGTCTCTATTTTGAAGCAAGTTCGCGTTTTGTAATGCTCAGAGCCGCATTTCTACATCAAGTTAAAGGTGCATCTTCACTTTGAAGGAAACTCGCATCTTGGCAAAACAGTAGAGCCACGTCTCGTCAACAAAGAGAAGTCTGTGTCTCCACCTCGAAGTCTACGTCACTTCAATAAAGTGAGAGCTGCATCTCCATTTTGATGTTTGCGTCTCTCCATGAATGAGAGTCGAGTTTCCACACGAGGTTCGCATCTCCAAGGCAACATGACCTTTACCTTTACAAGACCTATGTTTAGTTTTTACTTCTACAATCAGCTCAACAGTACACTGGCGAAAGCAGATGACTATTTCTCTCGGTTCAACAGTACACCAACAACTAGCTCAGAGCACCGAGGAGGTCTGGACTACTTATCCAGAGACTCACGACAATCATCTCTGGTGGCCTCAAAGAGTTTAACAGTATACTCATAAAGACCAAAATTCAGACAAAATCGAGCTCAAGGTATCTCAGAAGATTGCCAATCTAGCCTTGAGAGTTTGCTGCCAAAAAAAAAGTCCAAAGTGTTTCGAAACCCGTCTCAGTCAACCGTGGAGTTTTGAAAACTTTGGAGGGGGTTCTTTAGACTATCTAAAAATCACTAAAGACAAGTCATCAAATGCAAAGTCCATACTTCAGACGTGAGGTTAATCAAAGCCATTCATGCAATGCCAAGACGCAGAGCTCGAAGCTTGCACCACTGCATCACTGCAATGCTAAGACGCAGGACTCGAAGCCCGCATCTCAACACCACTTCAATGCCAAGATGCAAAGCTTAAAGCCAACATCTCACACGCGAGGCTCGATATAGAGTTTGAAGCTCGCATTTCAACACCTCCATGGCGCCCAAACGCGAAGCTCAAGACCACGTTTCAGACGCGAAGCTCGACACAGAGTTTGAAGCTCGTGTTTCAACATCATTGTGGCACCAAAATGCAAAGCTTAAGACCCGCGTTCAGTATTACCTCAACGGCTAAATGCAGAGTTCAAGCCCGCGTTCCAACTGCAAGTGAGCTCCGTGTCTCAGTTGTAACTGCCCTCATTACTGGGTCAGTTACTGCCGACGTAATGAGGGGAGTTAACCCCATTATAAAGGGTTTTTAGGGGACAATTTTACCCCTGAAATCCCTATAAATAGCTCGGTTTGCTATTGAATAGGGGTCAGAATTTTTCAGCTGAGGAATACTGACAAAGAGTTAAACTCTTCTACCAACTTACTGAGTTCAAGTTTTTACCCAAGTCTCTTTGAGATTTCATTGGATAAGAGTTGTGCTACTGCTTCCGTGATCCAAGGAGAAGATTTTCAGAAGAACTTGACGTTCACCAGGTCAACAAAAGATAAGATTCACTTTCCACGCTACGTAAAGAACCTGGCCTTAAACAAAAAAGATCCAACCATTCTTTCCTCTTTTGTAATAAGATTATTGATCTTCTTTACAATCAAATAAAGAAGCTTGTACCTTCAATTTTTCTGAGGAAACAGTGTGATGTTAAACTTAGCATCGCTCATCTCAGCTTCAATATGGAACCTGAGAAAAGTGACTGTCAGAGGTTTAATGTTTAACTTGGCAGCAACTTGATCATTGTTAGAGGTGTGATATTAAACTTAACAGAAATTGTCAGAGGTATGATATTAACATGGCAGGAGTTGATTTACGATATGAGCAATTTTGAGGACTTGCCATTCTATTGAGAAGAATTAACAAGTGAAATTTAGAATGTCAGAGGTGTAATGTTAATTTGACAATTTTGAAAACTTGTGACTCCATGTAAGGGAGGGACAAGTGAAAGTTCGTACTCGCTGGGGAGTATTGAAACTTTCACTGTTAGAGGTATAGTGTTAACATAGCAGTGATTGAGTTTGTGGACTTACCACTCTATGGGAGGAAATTGGTAGGGGACTATGGTTGGGAAGTAGAATAAATTGTCAGAGGTATAATATTAACTTGACGAACCCCATGAACCCCAATGGGGATTAAGAAAAATGACTTGTTAGAGGTTTACTGTTAACGTGATAAGTCTGTGCTTATTTCGCTAGGGAAATAGACACAGGTATTTTTGTTGTCCTATCATTCCGTAAAAGGGAACTGATAAGGGATTTTGGAGGGGAAAGAAAATTGTTAGAGGTATAATATTAACTTGACAAACCCCCCGAACCCTTTCGGGGATTAAGAAAAATGACTTGTCAGAGGTTTATTGTTAACGTGACAAGTTTGTACTCATTTCGTTGGGGAAATGGACACAGGTATTTTTGTGGTCCTACCATTCTGTAGGAGGGAGGGAATTGGTAAAGGATTTTGGAGGAAAAATAGAATAAATTGTCAGAGGTATAATATTAGCTTGACGAACCCACGAACCTCATTGGGGATTATAGAAAATGACTTGTTAGAGTTTTACTGTTAACATGACAAGTCTGTGCTCATTTCGCCGGGAAAATGGACACAGGTATTTTTGTGGTCCTACCATTTTATGGTAGGGAATTGATAAGGGATTTTGGAGGAGAAATAGAATAAATTGTCATAGGTATAATATTAACTTGACTAACCCCAGAAACCCCATTGGAGATTAAAAAAATGACTTGTCAGAGGTTTACTGTTAACTTGACAAGTCTAAGCTCATTTCTCTAGGAAAATAGACAGAGGTATTTTTGTGGTTCTACCATTTCGTGGGAGGGAATTGGTAAGAGATTTTGGAGGAGAAGACGAGACCAAGTTCCTTAGGATTTTTAGTAAACCCTCAGTATCAATAGATTTGGTATGTTTTTACCAACTATCGTTTGTGTTGGACTAGCCATGCTATTTCCCTCAGCATGATGAATTGTCGAGGATTTATGTTGGACTTAAAAGCCAACATTTTCCTTTATCCTTAGCCTTCAGAGGCATCAAATTTTGATAGATAACCTAGAGAAGAGTAACAAAGGTAAAATCAAAGTTTCACACTTTGTCTTTTCTTCGATGTCTACATCATTCATTATGATGTAATCAATGTTCGGTCGGCTCGACAATGATCAACCGTAATGTGATTTATTGAAGACAGAAGCTTTTCTTTGACGTTCTTCCAAACATCTTGGATTTAAAAGTTTTGATCAGAAGTGTAATGTTAACCTGATCATGAGAAGAATCCTATTAAGGGTAGTACTTCTTTAAGAATCTGCCATTGATCGACATCATGAGAGTATCGCCGTCTGGGGTTATGAGGCGGTATGCTTCATTTGTGTAGACTAACTCTACTACAAATGGTCCTTCCCATTTGGGCTGGAATTTTCCTTTGGTCTTATGCGTCATCACCATGGGACTTCTGACAGCTAAGACAAGATCACCTTTTTTGAAGTCCGCTCCTTGACTTTCTTGTTAAAGGCTCTGGTAATTCGAGTTTCATAGAGCTCGATTTGCTGTTGAACTTGCTGGCGTTAATCGTCCAAAGCTTCCAAGTCCTGGAGTCGCAATCGATGCTTCTCCTCATTTGACATCTCTGTTGTCAAGGTAATGCGTAGAGATAGGATCTGGATTTCTAGTGGGAGTACAGCCTCACACCTGTATACCAATGAGAATGGTGTAGCTTTCATCAGGGTTCTCATTATCGTACGATAAGGCCATAAGCATTCACCTAACTTATCATCCCAGTCGCGTAGGCTCTTCGAGATGAATTTCTTGAGAAGTTTTCTAATGTTCTTGTTGAAACCTTCTGCAAGGCCATTAGCAGCTGGATAGTATGTCATTAAGACACTCTGGATTCTGAACTTGTTGTAGAATCTCTGAAATGTTTGGTTGATGAACTGAGGCCCATTATCGTGAACAATTCATCGCGGTACGCTAAAACTGTAGACCACATGATATTTAATGAACTTGTTCACGTCAGATGTCTTTACCTCCCTCAAAGGGATAGCTTCAGCCCATTTGAAAAAGTAATCGGTTATGGCTAAGATAAACCGGTGTCTTTTGGATGAAGGTGGGCTGATAAGACCAATCACATCCATTATCCACATTTTGAATGACCAGAAATAAGTTGTAGGGCAAAGATGTCCTGGTGCCTGGTGAATGAAGTCACCATTGATCTGACAGGCGTGGCATCGCTTAGCGTAAGCGATGGTGTCAGGGATTATCTTTGGCCAATAATATCTAAATCTTCAGAGCCGATCTCCAAGTTTTGGACCAGGTTGGTGAGCTCCACACATACCGTCTTGAGCCTCTTTGAGTGCTTCCTGAGCCTCTTTATATAACAAGCAGTGGAAGAGGATTCCACATGCGATCGGCGAACAGTTTTCTTGTGATCGCATTGTAGTAGAATTTAGGGGCTTTCCTTTTAATGGCAGCCGCCTCTTTAGAGTCATCAGGCAAAATATCGTACAATACATAGCTGATATACGGGAATCACCAATCCCTAAGCTCTGAACCTTCCAAAGTCTCTATAGTTTCTTTGACTTGAAGGCTTCCCACTAGAATCTGATTATTTTCGAGGGCGACTTTAGGACAGTACAAGTCATGGCTGTAGACGAGTACTTTCTCTGCCACTCCAGCTGGAAGAGCCAAGGAAACAGTGAGAGATGCCAGTGCATCTGCATGCACATTTTTATGATGAGGTACATGGTCGATGTAGAAGTTTCTGAACCACTCTGCCATGTGGATAGTTGCCTTGTGAAAGGGTACTAAGTCTTCATGTCTGACTTCGTACTCCTAGCGAACCTAGTTAACGATGAGCTTTAAATCACCTTATGCTTCAAGAATTTTAACACCAATCTCATCGGTGATTTTCATCTCGATCAAGAGAGCATTATATTTTGCTACATTGTTGGAACACAACTCAGTTAATAAGATGCACGTAAGATTACATAGTTCTGTGGGAGACAAATACTACCTCCACTCCTGCTATGATATTTCCTCGAGGACCCGTTCTTGATGCGCCATCGAAGAAGAGTTGACACACCTGTCATTCGAAAGACGTCTGGGTCAAGCAAACTTTAGCGACCTCGTCTGGGAGATCTTCATAAAATTTTGTCGCCCTTTGGATCTGGATGCTCAACCAAGAAGTATGCCACTGTCTGTCCCTTCATAGCTTTTTGTGGAAGAAATTGCATCTCAATTGGGAGAGTAACATGGATCATTTTTTCAATCGACCATTTAGTGATGATGGCTTCATCAGAAGTAATCTTAAGGGATTGACCTTTGATATTACGTGTATGGTTTGGCTCACCAAGTAGTGTCGTATGTTCTGGACAACAATACCAATGCCAAGCATTCTTTTTTGATCAGGTTATATCGATATTCAGCTCCGATCATAGTTCTACTCAGGTAGTAGATTGCCTGCTCGTGTCCCTGATCATTATTCTGAGCTAGTAATACCACAGAGAATGATCCATAGCTTAAATATATGTTAGGAAAGATTTTTCAGACACCGGAGCTGTAAAGACAGGTGGATACGTGAGGTACTGCTTGATTTCCTTGACCGCTTGTTGGCAAGCATCTCCCAGATGAATGAAACACCCTTATTTATAAATTTGGTGAAGGATTGGTATCGTCTTGAGAAATTTGAGATAAATCTCCGGATATAGGCCAGTCGCCCTTGTAATCCTCTAAGCTCTCTAAGATTCCTCGGAGGTTGCATCTCCTGAACAGCGCAGACTTTCTCTTGGTCAAGGTAAATTTCTTTGGATGTCACGACAAACCCAAGGAATTTATCGCTGGCTACCCCCAGGAAGGATTTGGTGGTATTCATCTTCAATTGATGTGCCTGCATGATATCAAATACTGTCTTCAGATCTGCTATGTGATCGCCTTTGGTACGGCTTTTCACTGCAATATCGTCTACATAGTATTCCACTGTTTTGAATATATGCTCGTAGAAAATTGCATTCAAAGCTTTATGGTATGTTGCCCCCGCATTCTTCAATCTAAAGGGCATGACAGTATAGCAATACACCCCTAATGGTGTCCTGATCGGGGCGAAACTAGCACTCTTAAAACGTGTGTTTTATGAAATCAATGTAAAAGCTCGTATGTGCTAATGTTCCCTCGATACTTCCGTTATAGCATTGGCTCAACCGGTCGAATCCACAGGGACGGGAGGCACAATAGAAGCATTAACAGTCTCTATTCACGTTGGTTGTTAACAAGTCTTCTTTGTTAAAGAATTAGAAAAAGAAAAGAAAAGAAAAGAAAAGAAAAGGAAATCAAGCATGTGGTAGGTGGAGAAGGCGATGAAAGCGGCGATGTGAAAACAAACAAGAAGTGGTTTGGAAAACAAAATAAAAAAGAAGATGAAGCTTGTGATAAAGAAAATGAAAACAAAGGTGAACTAAGAGGATGGTAAAAACATCAATAGAAAAATGAGAAAAGGATTTTGGAAATAATTTTTGAAACAAAATAAAATAAAACTCATGGCTACTAACTACTAATTGCTCCACTAACCATGCTAACCTCTTAGTGATAGTTACCTCACATGGATTCTCGGCCATCACTAATCCTTAGTTTCAAGAGGCGATACAAAGCATGGCCCATAAGATTGTTCTTCTACATTCAAACAGCACATCAATACCACATAACAAGTTGCAAGCTACTGTTAAATCATCAAAACCGGTTAGAGGAGAGCATGAAATAAAGAAGACATTGCACGTTAGCAAGTTAGTGAGTTAGATGTTAGAAATGTTAGAATGTTAGAATCCATCATCATGAGCCATCAATGGCTCTTGCCAGAGCAAGGCCTTGTAGAGGCTATTAGATTCATGTGGATTATCAAGTAAGTGGTTAGATGGTTAGTGGTTAGTAGTTAGATTGTCATGAGAAGAAGTTAGCTAAGCATCATATAGAAGATGGAGAAGATTACAATGGAGAAGAAAGAAGGCACCTTTACATAGATTGTCACCATCTATTACATCAATCCCTCTCTATCTTTCTCTGAATCTCTCAGCCCTACTACAAGATCTAAAAATGAAATACAAATACAAAATATAAGAATTGAAGAACACCTACCCTACACTACACTAAAACATAGAAACCCTAGCCTAAAATTAAAAACTGCTTCGTTTTGGACCTCAACAGGGGTTTATATAGGCAAATATAGCTTCTAGAAGACGAGACGGGCCCACGCGTCGAAAATCAATGCGTGGGCCCACCACATTGCCACGGATCCACGGCAATTGCAGCGGATCCGTGGCAATACCGCGGACAAAAGTCCCTGGTTTTGGTGCGTGGCTTCATGACGCTTCTAGGATCTTCCTGGTATATCCCAATTCGGGTAATTTCGCCCGAATATTCGTCTGACGTGAGCAAAGGTCTAGGTTCAATGCATCTTCTAGATGTTCCCTTTCTTGGTCTCCAAAAAATTCGAAATTAATTACCCGAAAATGCGGTTAATTAAGCTCTTATTACTCCTTTGCCCTTAAACTCCTGATTTACCTGCAAGAGGGACCAAAACACGGTTTAGACTGAGATTTTATTCATAAATCGGTGGGAAAATGTGATATAATAATGCAGAATTGTAGACTAATCACATCCCCACACTTATCTTTTACTCGTCCCTTGCAAAATAAGAAACAACTATACTACAAATGTTATTACACGACTTTCACAGGTGACGCGATTGCACTGAGCGTGTGCAACAAGCCGTTAAACCTCTAGGTTACCCCTAGAGGAGGAGTGTTCTCTCCTGAGGGTTTTTAGCGGATTGCACCCACAAAATCCATAAAGAAATAAGACAAATGTAACTATTTTGAAAACACATTTTGAAAGAGGGACAAGTTTTCAAAATATTTTTTCAAAAATATAAGCGATCTAAGGTCATAAGTCCACTAAAAATCATTCTTCCTTAAACTTAGTCTCTATGCAAGATCTTGTCTTCAATTAAATTAAGAATTCAAATTTGGATTGAATATTTTATCTTTCATAAAACCTAGATAATATGCACTTTGTGATAGTGAAGATTTCTGATATTTCAACTCTAATCATCAAGCCGTTTATTTTTATATATATTTTTTCTTTTTCTTCTTTTTTCTTCTCTTAGTTTTCTCAGGCTTTCTAATTTACCCATGTAGCGAGCCTTTAACCGATGACTCCCAAACCAGAAGGTCCTAGGGAACCAGATGAGAAAATATCCCTCGGGTTTAAGGACTTGAGTAAACAAGGCCACAAAACTAAGGGGGATTTATTTGTTTTTTTTACCACCATTAGGCGTGAATAATCATGCTTCTTGATGCATAATTATCCAACATAATAAGTGATGTTTTATTCATATATATATATATATATATATATATATATATTTTTTCTTTTTATTTATTTTTGCTTTATGGCATTTTAGGTCTTTGTTTCCATCCCAAAAATTGTGTAAGTGTGAAGTGCATACTATCTAAGGCAAAATATTCAAGATAAAATTATCTCCCTAATCTTTTATACTTAGCCTATAATTTTAAGTAAGATCCATTATTTCGACAAGGTTTAAGATGTCATAATTGAGGTTTTCTTAGTTTCTAAAATCATCTTAATTTTCTTAAAAATAGATCAAAACTTTGTCTCTTATTTCAAAAAGTTTTTAAAGAAAGAGAAAATTCCTATACAAAAGAGAAGATTTCTAAAAGTATCCTAAAAGAAGTGTAAAGAAAGAAAATCTAAAAACTCTACGTTAGTAAACCCTCCCCCACACTTATCTCATGCATTGTCCTCAATGCATCGTGATGTATGTATGCATGAAACAAATAGAGAGGGAAGGAAAAATCACCTTAAGGTGGTGGTTCTGGTGGTGATCTGATTGGTCCACGAAATGTAGCCCAATCCAATGTGCGTGGAGTCCGCAGGAACCCACCAGAGATCTCTATAATACAACCCACTAGAATGATGTAGATATGAATAATTTTTATTAAAAAGTTTACCCTTTCTAATTTCTAAATTTTCAAAATAATTTCAGAGTCAAATTTATCAAGACCCTTGTCCCAGAATGGAATGATTGATTTGGACTCAGGAAATATATGAATTAATATCGACTTAAGAAAAAGACTTAAATCAAGTAAAGGTTCGGGAGTCGAGATTGGTTCAGGAAGTGGGTCCAAATCAAGAAGATAAAGCTCAAGTCCACATTCATTTCCCCATGATGGAATGTGACTTTCTAAGATTGGTGATTCAAGTTCAAGAATGAAAGGTATGAGAATCAAGACTGACTCTAAAATGTTGCTCAAATTGGGTAACATAACAGGAGTCAATATTGATTCAGGAATTTAAACTGGATCACAAATTTTGAGGATCAAAGTCACATTTCTCATTGAGTTCAATTCCATAAATATGAGAACTTGCCAATTTATTAATGGGACTTTCAAAAGTATGAAATTGGTCAAGTTCAATATGATGATCATAAAAGGTTGGTGATTCAATTTCACAATAGATTGGCACTGGATCCAATACTGACTCGGAAAAAGGCCTGAATTCAGGTAAAAATACCTCAGTCAATATTGAATCAGGAAGTGAAATTGAATTACCAAGTTGAATGTCATGATCATATTCATGCTCAAGTTCAATCTCAGGAAAAGGATAACTTGCCAAAATGTCAATAGGATTTAAAATTTAGACAAGTTCAGATGGGTGTGCTGAAAGTGAAACTTGATTTTCAAAATGACAAGAGTCCTGGGTCAGATCAATAGAGTTTGAGATAGCTGAATTGGTCAAAGGTTGATAAGATAGAGTTTCCTTATTCCTATAAATGCTAACCAATTGACTCAATTGTGTTTCCAACCTATTGATAGACTCGGCAGAAGATTTTTGAAATTATAGTGCGGACACTTGCAAGACTTCTATACTCTTTTCTAAATGTGATGTATCTTCAAGTGGTTGTTCTAGAAAAGGAGTGTAGGAATCTTGGTTTCCAAAACAACAAGAGTCATGGGTCAAATTGATAGAGTTAGAGATATTTGGATTAGTCAAAAATTGATAAGAGAGAGTTTTCTCATTCCTATAAATATTGACAAATTGAGTTAATTGTGTTTCCAACCTATCAATAGACTGAGAAGAAGATTTTTGAAATTATAATGCGGACTCCTACAAGATTTCTATACTCTTTTCTAGACTTAATTTTTCTTTAAGTGGATGCTCTAGAATGGGAGTATAAGAATCTTGGTTTTGGAAATTTTCTGAAGAATGTGAGTCCAAAATGTTTGGAGATTGAAGCTTGGACTCACACAAGAGTTCTTTACTAGTTTCCAGGGCAGATGGTTGTTCATTATGAGGAGGTGGAACTGAGTAAGACTCTTGAAAATATTGTTGAATTGGAGAGGCCAACATTTTCTGATGTTGTCGCTCGGCCTCTTGTAGGTTGGCTTCTATACTCTTTTCTAATTCAGATTTTTCTTCAATGGGAGGTCCAGAAAAAGGAGTATAGGAAGCGAAATCGGGGAATGAATATTATGTAAATTGTGGACAAGGTGGACACGGTGGACAAGGAGGTTGAAAATTTAACTCGGGAGAGGTGAATCCCATTGACTCTGTGAAGAGTTGAAATTATTTTGGAAATTATAGTCATAAGATTGTGGGTATAGGTTGTATTGATTCGGATATGGCCAACCCAGAGTATTTGGTTGGTTCATATTGTGAAAATCCAGGTTGGAATTATCCGAATTGAATGGGGACGGTGTAAAATATGGATTCATATTAGGATTGAAAGAATTGTTTGTTGAATTCCATTTCACAAACAATCACAAACAAAAAAGAAAAAGCAAACAACAAACAAAAAAAAAATCAAAACCAAGCCTATATTAAGGTTGACCTAGACCTAGACGACTCCTGACTGGTCGATTACCCAGAGGAGGTTGTTTGGTCGAATCTGACCATAAGCTAATCGGCCAGGTAGGGGCAAAATACGGTGGGAGGTATCTGTGCGTAAGCGACGGGCCTTACTTACGCCAAACTACAGTATCTTTGAGGCATAACCTCTTAATCCCCACCTTAGACACTGATTTCACAAGAGTATGATTCAAAACAAGTTTCACCCTCGGTCATTCTCTTAATGAGTCCAAGATGTCCCTAGGGGCAAACGTCTATCAATTTTTATTAGGGCTTGAGTTGTGTGAGTGGGGATGTGATGTGGGCCAAGGAAGGGTGATGAAATCCCCACCTTATCTTGTATTAGTTTATGCCCTTAAGTTCAATTCGTGCAAGTGTGCAATATAGACAAGAATATAACACAAAATGATAAATCACCCACGTGCTATGCTATATGCAATGCCATATGTACACCTCAATTCAGATCACAACAACAGAACAAAATATAGTATATTGAAATTGAATTGACACGTGCCTAAATGCAAATGTCTAAACCGTTTTAAAAGCGTCCAAATACCGTATTTTAGTTCTTTAGTTTATTGCGGTGTGTAGGCAATCAAAGCAGGAAAGTAATAGTACAGATCAACTAGCTATTACAATGAACACAGCCCAGCACAATAAGATATACAATTATCACAAAATAGCCGCGTTGGCACGGCAAATGTCATGTTTAACCCGGGTTCGATCCCCGGCAACGGCGCCGAAAATTTGATCGGGGCGAAACTAGCACTCTTAAAACGTGTGTTTTATGAAATTAATGTAAAAGCTCGTATGTGCTAATGTTCCCTCAATACTTCCGTTATAGCATTAGCTCAACGGGTCGAATCCATAGGGACGGGAGGCGATAGAAGCATTAACAGTCTCTATTCACGTTGGTTGTTAACAAGTCTTCTTTGTAAAAGAATTAGAAAAAGAAAAGAAAAGAAAAGGAAATCAAGCATGTGGTAGGTGGAGAAGGCGATGAAAGCGGCGATGTGAAAACAAACGAGAAGTGGTTTGGAAAACAAAATAAAAAAGAAGATGAAGCTTGTGATAAAGAAAATGAAAACAAAGATGAACTAAGAGGATTGTTAAAACATCGATAGAAAAATGAGAAAAGGATTTTGGAAATAATTTTCAAAATAAAGTAAAATAAAACTCAGGGCTACTAACTACTAATTGCTCCACTAACCATACTAACCTCTTAGTGATACCTGCCTCACATGGATCCTCGACCATCACTAATCCTTGGCTTCAAGAGACGATACAAAGCATGGCACATAAGATAGTTGATTAGTCACATATATTGCATATACATTGTCACCTTACCATACTTTTTAGCTAATAAATCTTATTAATAAGTCTTCTTTTTCTTTGTTAAATGTAGGCCCAATTGCTAAAGGAAAGAAAAGAGAAACAAGCCTAAAAGCTCACCAAATTCTGATTTAATTTAGAATAAATTCGAAATCAAGGAATCAGGGCAAAATCTTGGTATATCAGAGAGGTTGAAAACCGGTTGAGAAGAATCCTCACAGAATCAAGCGGTTGAGCCAAACAATCAAAGGCTGTTTCGTCAACTTTTGGAGCAGAAACAAGAAAACCAGAAGAAGATACAAGAGATTCACCAAACCAGGAGATCCAGCCAACTGGGTGTGGCCATCTGGCCACACCAGGGCCGCAAAAACGCGGCCTTGTTACTTCTGTTGGGGGAGCGTTTGCTCCCCCAATCTTCCCGGGATCCCCCCTCTGGTTTTTCCCTATAAATATCAGTTTCAACAGAGGAAAAAGGAGCGAAGACTAGGATTAGAATTTTTATTTATTTTCTAAGGATTAGGCTCTTTGTTAGATAGCACAAAAGTTGTATTTTTGTTTTTCAATTTGTAGTCCAGTACAAATACTTGTGAGAGAGAGGAATCGAGTGCTTGTACTTGAAGATTGAAGTAACATTAATGCAAGAATCGAGCCACATTTTCTTCCACTCATATTACGGTATGTCATGCATTATTTACTTGCATTCTTCTTTGTTTTCCATGAGTAGCTAGTTCGATTTTCTGGGCTCACTATTGTACCTCTCTTCAATTCTTCTTCTCTTCTGATTTTAATGAAAAAGACCTAATGAATCATTTGCATGCCTTACTTAAAGCCTTTCTTCTTAAAAGTGTTCTTGAAGGCACAAGAGGATGGGTTTGGATTTTTAAACTCGTACTTCTTTTAAGAACGTTTCTTGAACTGTTTTTATTTCATACTTGCTTCTTCGCGCTTGATGATTTAACATCCGATTTAAAATGATTTCTTAAAGATAAGAGTGAACTCTTCCAACCATCTTATGTGCTTTACTTCAAACTTTCTAAAGTCAATCTTAAGTTTTGCCTATGATCAAGTTGAGGCATTTAGGATTTCAATAGAAGAATGAACGATTGAGTAGTGAGATAGTGAGCCCAGATTTTCTTCCATATTATAATCAACAAAACAATTTTCGAGCTTTTTAAATCACCTTCTCCAAAGCCTTCTCTAAAGTTACAATTTCTCTTTTAATCATCTCCTTCTTTCCATTCTCTTTTCAATTAAAAAACAAGCACAATTCTTTGTTATTAAATAAATCACTGAAAAGCTTTCATCGCATTCCTCCTCGTGGACACGGCCCGTTAGCCACAAGCTACACGGTAAATTCTTAACTCTTTGATTGTTCTTTCATTTTAGCAATCAATTTTTGGCGCCGTTGCTGGGGAGGGAACGGTGTATTTATTTTTTAACAAGTTTTGTATGTTGTTTCAGGGACTTGAAGATTCAAATCTAGCATTCAAGCTTTGCAAGAGAAGACTTGCAAATTCTGTGCCCCTACTCTCGTTAGTAGGAAACAGAATTTCAAGAAATTGCGTTACAAAAACTGAAAATTCCATTGGACTGCTAAAACTCTTTTTTACAGGACATATTGCTCGCAAAAAATTAAGTTTTATACGTTATATTTTTGCTATTTCTGCTATCCACCATCCCTGTTTTAATCTAACAGTAATTTGAGTGATTGTTAATTGCTTAAAAAACGTTTAGACTTGCATTCTAGCCATTTGTCTAATTACATTTACTTTATAATTACTGTTGAAGAGAGCTTGAAAAAAGGTACCTATACATAGCATATAGTTTAGGAAACATTCTTGGGTGATATTTGCTTTTGAATGCTACTTTTGTATATCTTGCACACTTTGCACAATTAACTCTAAGGGCAAAACCCAATTCAAGATAAGGTGGGGAAGTCATTACCCTTCCTTAGCCCATAAACCATCTCCAAGCACGCACAACCTAAGCCTAAGTAAAATCTGATAGATGTTGGCCTTAGGGACATCTCGAACTCACTAGGAGATTATCCTAAAGGGGAAAATGTTGGAAATTGACTCCTGCCAAATAAGTGTCTAGAAAGGGGATTGAGGGCCGAAAGCCCGAAGATTGGTGGTTACTTAATTAAGGAACGTCTTTGACGAATAACCTCCCACCAATCTTACCCTGACCTGGCTGATTAGCTTGTGGTCAAAGTCTACATTATACCTCCTGTGGATAATCAACCAGTTAGGAGTTGTTTAGGTCGATGTTACCTTAGATTAGGCTTGGTTGATTACTATTGTTGACTGTTGGTAAACTTGTTTGTGATTGTGATTGTGTTTGTGTATGCAAGTGTGGTCAAGAGACCCTAATTCATCTAGGTTGACTAGAAACACATCACCACCCATGTTTAAACCAAGACCAGATCCGGTAATGGCTCAATCAACATCATTTTAGGATAGGTTCTACCCCATTAGAACCTCACTTCCATCTTGAATTCTACTTCCATCGGTTGGTGAATACAATTTTGAGCTCAAGCCTTAATTCATCAACACACTCCCCAAGTTTCATGGCTTAGAGTCCGAAGATGCTTACTTCTTCATAAGAGAATTTGAGGAAGTATGTCTAATGATGAAAATCCCACACCTTGTGACGATGCTATTAGGTTGAGATTTGTCCCTTTCGCACTTAAGGACCTAGTAAAGAAATGGCTTTACAGCTTAGCGGCCGGTTCTATCACATCTTTGGATGGTTTCATCAAGGTCTTCTTGAAGAAATTCTATCTAATTCATAAGACCGCTCACATTAGGAAGACAATCATGCAATTCAAGCAAGAACCGATTGAACCGTTCTGGAGGTACTTTGAACGCTTTAAAGACCTCCTTGTCAAATGTCCACATCATGGAATAGAGAAATGACGACAATGCCAAATTCTTTATGACGGTTTAGACTATTCTACCAAAACCCTCTTAGAGAGTATGTGCCAAGGGGATTCTTGCAGAAGGATGAAAATGAAGGATGGGATTTGTATGAAAACCTAGCTAAAAAGACCATCCAATGGGAACCTACTAGTGAGACCTTTAGGAATCCTAACTCCATCTCTTCAAAAGGAGGTCTCCATTCTATCAAATCATCCATAACTAATGAGGCTAAGTTAGCTAATATAGCTAGAAGACTGGAAGCTCTAGAAACGAAGGAACCAAGTCTAGTCAATCAAGTCAGCCCAAACCAATTTCCAACTCCGGGCTGCACTTACTGTCAAGCCATGAATCATGTGTTCGAGGAGTGCCCTGTGTTTCAGGCTCAGCAACAATACCATGAACCGATGAATGCGGCCTTTTCAAGGCCGAACAATAATCCTTACGCACCAACGTACAATCTGGAGAAATCACCCTAATTTCTCATGGAGCCAAAATAACACTGACCATTCACGATCAAATCATGCTAGCCACTTCCATCATGGTAATAATTCTTCCAATCATCAACCAAAATTTTCCAATTTCCATAATAATTCTCCCAACCAAGCTCCACAATCCTCCTTCCAGAATCCTCAACTAGAAAGGAGAATGACTGATTTTGAAAGAAACATGGAAAAATACATGAAAAACTAAGATTTTCTCATGCAAACTATACAGAGGTTAGAGGTTCAAATGAGCCAACTAGCCACTCCACAGAATGAGAGACAGAAGGGTACCCTGCCTAGTCAGCCAATAACCAATCCGAGGAATTCTCAACAAGCTCATTTGGCTGAGGATCATTCATTAAATCAATGTAATGTTGTTCATACATTGAGGTCAGGAAAGAGAGTTGATAATCAAGTGTCAACACCAACCAATCCCATTCAGCACAATCACAATCAAGCATCCACCTCATCTAATCCAAATCCTTCCAATTCTGACGAATCTGAAAAAGATAAGTCAACCAGTCAGGTGCACTAGCCTATAGTACCATTTCCTAATAGGCTGAAAAACAACAAGCAAAATCCACACATGGACAAGATAATTGAGATATTTAATCAAGTAAAGATAAATGTGCCACTTCTTGATGCCATCCAACAAGTCCCTTCCTATGCTAAGTTTCTTAAGGACATGTGCACCAAGAAGAGAAAGACAAATGTGCCCAGAAAGGTCTTCTTACCCACTAACATTAGTGAGCTACTATCGGGTCCGATCCCTGTAAGTACAAGGATCCAGGTAGTCCCACCATTGCCTGCACAATAGGACAAGCTGAGATTAGTCGTGCACTTCTTGACTTAGGGGCAAGTCTCAACTTGCTTCCATTCTCAGTTTATCAACAACTCAGGTTGGGCGATCTTAGTCCAACTCGAGTCACCATCCAACTGGCTGACCGTTCAGTAAAAGTTCCAAAAGGGGAGATTAATGATGTCCTGATCTGGGTAGGGGAGTTTATTTACCCTGTCGATTTCATAGTTCTGGAGACACAACTTGTGTCCAACTCCAATCATAGGGCTCAAACTCCTGTTATCCTTGGGCGACCATTCCTTGCTACTGCCAATGCCATCATCAATTGTAGGAATGGGTCCATGAGGTTAACCTTTGGGGACATGACTAGAGAAGTCAACGTCTTCATTCTAGGAAAACAACCCCGCGATTTTTAGGATCAAACATTTGAAGTCAACCTAATTGAGAACTTAACAAGTGAACATAGAGAAGAATTGGAACTAGAAACTGAGTGTGACTTTGGGTTAGCGTCTGACGACTTTAATTTTGATCAGGTTGTAGATTCTGATGTGAATTGAGCCTCGAACCCTATTTCACCAATAATGGAGCCAACAGATTTGACTAGTCCTTCCAGTGAGCCTTCCTCTTCCTTAGAATTGAATGCCTTACCTGCGCATCTCAAGTACGCCTATCTAGGCGAACAAGAGACCTTTCCTGTCATCATTGCCTCCCATTTAAATGACGGGGAAGAAGAAGATCTTAAAGCTATTCTAAGAAAACATAGGGTAGCCATTGGTTGGACTATGACCGATATAAAGGATTAAGTCCGACCATCGTTCAACATCGCATTCATCTCAATGAAGACGCCACACCTAAAAGAGACCCGCAGCGTAGGTTAAACCCTATAATGCAAGAAGCTGTTCGTGCTAAAATTGTCAAACTCTTAAACAATGGGATAATTTATTCCATCTCTGATAGCCAATGGGTCAGTCCTGTCCACGCGGTTCCAAAAAAATCCGGTTTCACCGTAGTGAAAAACGAGAACAAAGAGTTGGCTCAAACTCGACTTCCCACGAAGATCCGAGTTTGCATCGACTATAGGAAGCTTAATGCTGCAACTCGTAAGGACCATTTTCCACTTCCCTTCATTGATCAAATGCTTGAAGGTTTGGCGGGTCACGAGTATTACTATTTCTTGGACGGTTACTCGGGGTATAATCAGATCCCTATTGCTCCTGAGGACCAAGAAAAGACTACATTCACATGTCCATTTGGGACATTTGCTTATCGTCGAATGCCTTTCGGCTTATGCAATGCCCCAGCAACATTTCAACGTTGCATGTTGAGTCTTTTCTCTGATATGGTAGAACGATTCTTAGAGATCTTTATGGATGATTTCTCCATCTACGGAGATTCATTCACTCAATGTCTCCACCATTTAGAACTTATCCTCCAATGTTGTGCTGAGAAAAATTTGACATTGAATTGGGAGAAATGCCACTTCATGGTAAAACATGGAATTGTCTTGGGTCATGAAATCTCCAAGAAAGGAATTGAAGTGGATAGAGCCAAAATTAAGGTTATTGCTAAGCTTCCCATGCCCACATGTGTTAAGGACATCAGATCCTTCTTAAGACATGCTGGTTTTTACCGAAGATTTATCAAGGATTTTAGCAAAATTGCTAGGCCCTTGACTAATCTGTTAGCTAAGGATGTGTCCTTCACTTTCGATACTGAATGCATGAATTCTTAGGAGAAGCTTAAGAGAGAGCTTATTTCTGCACCAATCATATCTGCACCAGATTGGTCTAAGCCGTTCGAAATCATGTGCGATGCTTCTGATTTTGCCATAGGCGCTGTCCTAGAACAACGCATTGATAACAAGTAGCATGTGATTTACTACTCTAGTAGGACTCTCAACGATGCTAAATTGAACTACACTACGACTGAGAAGGAATTCTTGGCAGTAGTGTTTGCCTTAGTGAAGTTTCGTCCCTACCTATTAGGGTCCAAAACCACCATTTTCACCGATCATTCTGCGCTTAGGTACCTCATGATGAAGAAGGATGCCAAGGCCCGACTCATTCGCTAGATCCTCCTTCTTCAAGAATTCGATCTTGAGATTCGAGATAAAAAAGGCGTAGAAAATGTCGTTGCTGACGATCTCTCACGGATCCCTAATTCTCCATGCAACGAATTACCCATAAATAAGGATTTTCTTGATGAAAATCTCTTAGCTATCTCTAGGGAACCTTGGTTTGCGGATATAGTGAATTACTTAGTCACAAACCAAACTCCATCTCATTGGTCCAAAAACGATATATACCGGTTCTTATCCCAAGTCCGGTATTTCTTTTAGGAGGAACCGTATCTTTTCAAGTAATGTTATGACCAAATTATTAGGAGATGCATTCCCGATAAGGAGGTTAAGAGTGTTCTATCTTTTTGTCACAAACTTGAATGCGGTGGACACTTTGGTCCCCGCAAGACTGCTGAAAAAGTGCTACAAAGCGGGTTTTATTAGCCCACTTTGTTGAAGGATGCCTATGAATTTTGCAAGACGTGCCCTAGATGCCAAATGGTAGGAAGGATCTCAAAATGAAATATAATGCCCCTCAACTCAATTCTAGAAATAGAACTCTTTGATGTTTGGTGCATCAACTTTATGGGTCCATTTCCTAATTCATTTGGAAACCAATACATATTGGTTGCTGTGGATTATGTGTCCAAGTGGGTAGAAGCCATTCCTTGTAAAACTAATGATAACAAAGTTGTCATAAATTTTTTGAAAGAGAACATTTTTTCACGCTTCGGAACTCCTCGTGCTATCATCAGTGATAATGGCACTCACTTTTGCAATAGATCTTTTGAAGCTCTTATACGAAAGTATGCCATAACTCACAAGTTGTCCACACCTTATCATCCTCAAACCAGTGGGCAAGTTGAGGTTTCCAATAGATAAGTCAAGCTTATCTTGGAGAAAACTGTGAACCAAAACCAGAAAGATTGGTCCATCAAACTTATAGATGCCCTATGGGCCTACATGACCGCTTTCAAGACGATTCTAGAAATGTCTCCTTATAGGTTAGTCTATGGCAAACCTTGTCACTTGCCGTTGAGTTAGAGCACCGAGCCTTATGGGCAATCAAGCAGTTGAATTTTGACTTGACTAAGGCCGTGACCTTCGGAAATTACAAATTTTCGAATTAGAGGAATTGAGAAATGAGGCCTATGAAATGCTAGGATCACTAAAGATAGAGTCAAGATTTTTCATGATAAATACATCATAAGAAAAACCTTTGTCCCTGGACAAAAAGTCTTACACTATAATTCTAGGCTTCATCTTTTTTCAGGAAAATTGAAATCAAGATGTGTTGGCCCGGAGGCCTTCCTCTCTAGTTTTGATGATGATTAACTCATGTAGTTATGTTTACTAATAATCTTGTGATTTTAGTCTCAGATCATTAAACAAGAAATTAGATGGTGATTGCTTCAAAAAGAGGAGTTTGGAAGCTTTCACATGGTGATTCCAGTGCCCGAGCATCAAGATCATACCTTTGCACTTGGTGGATCACGTTTGGGATCGAGTCGGCTTGAAGATGGAAGATCATTAAGAAGACTTAGGTATCCTAGTTATAATTTAGTGTGTTTAGATCCATGTGTAAAGCTTAGTATAGTTGATATGCTCAAGTGCACAACACACACGTTTTATGTTTGGATATTGGTTTTTCGGTTTTTAGTTTAACCGATATTTGTTTTCATGAATAGTTGATCAAAATAAGTTTAATTGGTTTATGTATAGTAGATTCTTTCTATACATGCATGCTTAAACTTCTTAAACAAACTTATTTTGACTTTCTTATTCATGTGTTGAAAAATACAAGTTTGATAAAATACAAGTTTTGGTTTAGGTAAAAATTTAAAACACAAAAATGGTTTCATATGCTTGATATTTGAGTTAAAATGTTTATCACATGTTTATGTATCAATGCAAAATGATAAAACTATTTTTGGGTATTTTTTACAAGAGATAAAAGATTTTTAGAAATATTCTTTACATGTGTTTCTGACCCAGAACAGTGGCTGACAGGCCAGGACGGCCGACCGCACGGTCGACCGTACCAAGGGCCGGTCGACCCTGCGGTCGACCGACGTGCACAGAGCTGTGCACGTCTGGCAGCACAGTGTGCCGGCCGACCGACCGGTCGACCGGACCAGAGAGCTTTGCTCTCTGTATCTGGGCGATCGGCCGTGCGGTCGACCGGATGCCCCAACGGTCATATTTCTGACCGTTGGCGATCGACCGGGCGGTCGACCGTAAGCCTGTCAGGCTGCCAGATCAGCCTAACGACTAGTTTTCTGTTTGGGCTATAAATACCCCATCTCTTTGGGGATTTTGATAAGACTTTTAACAAGAAAAATTTCCAGTTTCTCCAGAGTTTAAAAGAAGTTTTCAAAGAGTTTTAAAACTTAAAAGTTTTCATCTTTATTGATTTTCAAGAGTTTTGGAAAATCAAAGAAAACTAGGTTTTTGGGATATTGTTTTGGATTTTCACTTCTATCATCTACAAGAGATTTCCAAGTAGTTTTTCTTTGTGATTTGCTTTCCAAAAACACCTTGATATCCACTTGAGCTTATCATCTATCCTATTCTATTAGGATCATTTTATTTGTGGGAAAAGAGATTGTTTGTGGTTGAGGAATCCACCATGTTGTAAACCCTCCTTGTATTTGTGTATCCCTCTTTGGTAGAGGTTGATCGGAGTGGTATTGGCTTGTATCCCTCTTCGGTAGAGGTGATTGTGTTGGTTGTTGTTTGGCTACGGGCCTACCCCTCGGTTGTGAGGCGGTGTTTGAGAGAGGAGTTCGGTACTCCCTTGTTGTACAAATCCTCCTCGGTGGAGGTTCCCTCGGTGGGAGTCCTCGGTGGACAAGATAGTGGATTAGAAATCCTTCTCGGTGAAGGCGGGGACGTAGAGCTAGGGGCTCGAACCTCGGAACATATCTTTGTGTTTGCGTTTGATCCATTGTCTCTCTAACTCTCTCTCTTTATTTTGTGCAAAGCATCATTCTTAGCATCATATTATATTTGCTTGTGTTGTGCCTTGCATCATTAATTTTGTTATATATCCTTTATATGCTTGGCTTGCTTGTGTGTGTGCCTCACTTGTACATAACCACAAGAGCTTCATATAGCACCTCAACCCATATCTAGGGGAATCAAGAGGAGTTAGTCCAGAGCCCTTCATGGGAAATTCGGCTACACTTGTGTGTTGTACTAAGTGTGTTTGAAAAATTGTCGTAGCTTCCGCAGTTAGCACATTTAGTTTCTAGATTAGCAAAAACACATATTCACCCCCCTCTGGGTGTTTTACAATTGGTATCAGAGCCAACGCTCCTGATACTTTAGGCTTAACATCCTAGGAGTGAGATCCTTGTTTTGCTAATCTATCATTTGCATTTTGTTTTTTTGCACACATATAGTTTGGACCCATGGACTTCATGACCCCACCTATGTTTGACCCTTCCAACATTCTTGTTTGGAAGATTAAGATGTCCATCTATTTACAAACCCTAGGATATAAGGTTCACCTTGCCATTACCAAGGAATCCTACCTTAGTGATAGCAAGCATATAGGGGCCAATGCACAAGCCCTTGAGGCCATTAGAAGCACACTTCCTAAAGATTATCTTATGCGTGTTTCTAACATTGTTTCCGCCTTTGCAGCTGTTGACACTTAAAAAAGACAAGATTCTTATTGGTCCAAACAATGTCTAAACTTGTTGACATTTATAAAAGACAAGTGACAGACAAGCTAAAGACCAGTTTTCACCCGTCTCCGAGGGACAAGGAAGCTGCTTGGACTCCACTGATCCAGCAAGCAGACAGTGAACCCGGATTGCCTCTAAACAGACCTCAGCAGGTCTAAAATGCTAGCACTTAGCATTACATGAGCCCAAAGGGATAGCCTCGCTTGAGAGGCTAATATCACTCGACTTCGCCTCGAAGCCATTCAAAGCCTCGCCAGGAAGCTAACTCGCAACTTCGCCACAGAGGACTTCCAGCTCCGCCAAAGGGTTTCTTTCGGACTTCGCCGGAAGATGTCTCTAGCTCCGCTGTGAGTTCAAAGCGGGCATCTACGCTATTGGTCTGCTATGGTCAACCTTGGACCAATCAAATCTCCAGATGAGATCGGATCTAATCAGATCAAATCCAATTAAGATCAAATCAGAGATCAAATTTGGCAGTTGATTGCCACAATCTCTTGACTCTCCTAAAACGAGTAGGAAGATCAGGGGAAATCCTCCAACGATATGGAAAGGATCAAGAAGATCAACCGACCTGCCAATTCTAGCTTCGCAAAAGCTGATCTTAGCCTCGCAGCAAGGCTACTTTCCAGATTTAAACAGATTCGATTCAATCTGTTTTCATATTTTCAAGGGACGATTATACCCTTGCTCTCCCTATAAATAGCCCACCAGGGGTACAAGGAGAGGGACGCATACGGACGCACAAGACCAGAGAGAGGTGCAAGAGAGAGGACTCCACGAGCAGAGACTTCTTCATAACGCACCGTATGCTCTCGAATTCAGAGACCTTTTAGAATTGTTTTCTCTATCCAGGGTGTTGATACCCTAACATCGTCCTTCCTCTCAAGGAATCTCCGAACCAGGCGAGAAGGAATTCCTAATTGAAGGCGGTTTTGAGAAGCAGCAAGAGGGTTCTACCAACCTTCTATTCTCTGATTCCCCGAACCAGGCGAGAAGGGAATCTCATCGCTCGCATCGTCAAAGGGACAAAGTGGTCGTGCGCTGACCAGACTCCTATCGGCACACTTCTCCAGAATCTCTGAGGAGATCTACTTGTAATCCTTTTTAAGAATACTTGTAATTTAGCTCCTCAAACTCTTTTTTGTAAGTTTTCCTCCTTTGCAAACATAATGGAAAACAAGATGGCGACTCCGCTGGGGAAGAAATTCTCCACTGCCGAGAATCAAGTGTCGCAATGCGACGAACAGACCTTCGGGTCTAACTCTGAATTCAGAAAAGCCGTGCAGCCAGAGCCCCTCTGGCTAAATCTTCAAGGAAAGTCTCTGCGGAGACGGAAAAGGTTCTCTACGAACCTACTGCGGTTATTTGGCGCAACAAGGAAGCACGTCCGCAGTCTGATTCCTTTACTTGTGAGAACTTGGTGGTTCAGTTCGATCAAGGAAGATTTGAAGAAGTCCTCTCCGGGGGTGGCCCAATGCTTCGAGCACGGAAGCATAGGAAGGTTTCCACGACCAAGGTTTCGAAGCAGAAACCGGAAGCAGAATTCTGCCAACACCCCTCAGCCTCGCGTGTGGCTAATCAGGTTCCTTGTGAACCTAAGTCTCCTCTGCCAAGGCGGGTATGGAAGCCTAAACAGAAATCTCCAACCGAAGCTTCAGGCGTGGCTACGCCTAAACCGCGCCTCTCTCACGAAGAAAAAGGAAAGATGCCTGTCTGCTCCAATTATAAAGTCAACACGGCAATCATACTGTAGCCCATTCAAGAGCAGCAATGCCTCGCGCCGGCCTCGTTCTCACGAGCGAAGCTACTGTACCACAGCGTACGCGCAGGGTCCGTGACCGCGAAGCTGAAGCCAAAGTACTATCTAAGGCTAATTGCCTTCGCAGCAGCTTAGCGGGTAAAGCACCACAGCGTGCTCCGCTTTCCAGTGCGTCAAGCACTAAGTTCACGCCTGTTGGCGAAGCTAGAACCAAAGCACTATTCAGTGCTAATCCCATTTGCAGGGATAAAAGAAGCAGGACATCGTCCCATGTGCGATCCAAAAGAGCCTTTGCGCTCGATTGCAGAGACCCGACCGGGTCTGATTTGAGAAAATTGTTGACGGATAGACAAACCTCTTCCCCCTGTTGTCAACAAGTGGGATGTCAACTGCTGACACTCCACTCGGTCCATTGCCGGCTGGGACCAATCATCGCCACACCTCCAAGACGGCGGTCAGTTTTTGATCGGCTATCGGTACAGGCCCCGAGGAAACACCGCAAGAGGAGCACCTCACGAGATCCAGCCTCCGCATCCGTCAACATGACCGGAAGAGGACGAGAGTCCCCAGATCCAGACTACAGCCCAGGCTTAGGCGAAGTCTTGGTGCATGAAGAAGGTGTTTTCCGAAACACCAGATCCAGGGTGGCGATACCCTACACTTATGAACAGCCTACTTCCTCGACGGCCCTAGCCTCGCCAGAACCCAGAAGATTACTCCAGTCATCAGACGAAGAAGAAGATGAAGACAGTGGGTATGCCTCTTCGGCGATAGTTAACTCGGTGCGAACAGACAGAGCATCAGTCAACATGGCTGATAATGCTAACGACGATCTTCGTCGGTGCTTGGAAGCTCAGGAGCAAACTTCCAAAACCCAGCAAGAAGCCTTGGACAATATTCAACAGATGCTTACTCAACTCCTCAGTAACCGGAATAACAATGATGCCGGGAGAAATCACGATGAGGGGAACACTTCAGCAATGAGCAACCAAAGCCGGAGAAATCCAAGGAGGGTTCTTTCTTAGACGCCGAAATCCTTAAGGACCTCTGATTAGACGGAAAAGGTGTACTTATTATGTGTTATAAAGATGTATTTGATGTACCCTTTCTTGTCTCCGCTATAGCATAGGGCTATACCGAGTCGAATCTCAGGGAGAGCTCGCGATGGAAGCTTTAACGTGTGGTAGTGAAGTGAACAAACGAGTATTCTTCTCTTGCTTATAAACTTAGTGAATCAAATGCAAAAGAAACTAAAAGGAAGGATGGATATGTTCATGGTGGAAATCGTTGGAAAAGAATCAAGAAGTGGATGTGGTATTCACAAGAAAAAGAAAGAAAACTTAAAGAAAGCAATCCATGACTAGCTTACCTTGCTAGCTTGCCAAGACTTACTAGACTCCTTGATAGCGAATGCTTGCCTAATGTTGTCACTCCATTAGCGTAGGATTCGTCTCGCGTGTTGACCTAATTACTTTCTCACTTGCAAGATGGTGGTTTAACCATCGGAGAAGAGAAGATCATACAACTTGCAAGATGAACAAAAGCAATCACCCATGAGTTAGTGAAGTAGCAAGACTAGTGGTAACCTAGTACATGGAGAAGAAATTAGCTAAAAGCCATTAAAGAACTAAAACAAAGCTTGAAGTAAATTGCAAGAAGTAAACAAAGCAAGTAATAAAGCAAGTAAACTAGAATCAAGCTCAAGTAGAGAAGTAGAGAATGGATCAATCCTTGTATAGCTCCAAGTGTCACTTCTTGATGATACAAGCTCTCTCTCTCTTACAACTCTCTCTTGCAATGAAATCTAGGAGGAGAAGATCATAGAGAGCTAAAAATCCTAAAGAAAACCTAGCAAAATACAAATCTATTCACTAATCTCTCTCTCTTCTCTGATCAGTTTTTGTACGCAGGTCTAAGTGAGGTATTTATAGGCCCAAGAGAGAATCTTCGAGATCAAGTCTGTTGCCACAAAATCTGGGATCTCAACGGCCTAGATCTGCCGCGGATTGCCGCGGGATCGCCGCCAGATCTGGGCCGTTGAGCCGGATCTTTCTGGTGAGATCTGGTAGTTGAGTTGTTAGCCACGTGGACTACTTGGATTCTCCAATTGGCGCGCGGATCTCTCTAGATCTGGATTTGATTTTGGCTTTATCTTAATCATGGATTAATCACTTAATTAGTGTTAATTAAGTGATTATTTGGAAATCTCTCCTTTAAGTATGTACCTGCAAATATGTAGAGAAGAGGAGTAAAAATCACATATTTATTTGTAATATGCATGGGAATTATGATGTAAAATATGCAATATTGGATACTAATCACACCCCCACACTTATTCTTTTGCTCGTCCCGAGCAAAACTAAGAAAAAGAAAAGAAAAATCTAAACTACCAATTTATTGCACCACTTTCGCAGGTGACGCGATTGCACTGAGCATGTGCAACAAGTCGTTAAACCTCTAAGTTACCCTAGAGGAGGAGTGTTGTCTCCTGAGGGTTTTTAGCGGATTACACCCACAAAATCCATAAAGAAAGAAGACAAATGTTAGTATTTTGAAAATGCATTTTGAATAAGAGATATGTTTACGAACTATTTTTGCAAAAATATAAGTGATCCTAGGTCATAAGTCCACCTATAATTATTCTTCCTTAAACTTAGTATCCATGCAAGATCTTGCTTTTAATTAAGGTAAGAATTCAAAATTGGATTGAATATTTTATCTCTCATAAAACCTAGATAGTATGCACACCGTGTAAGTGAAGGTTTCTTGGGACTTCAACTCCAACCATAAAGCCATTTATTTATTTATATATATTTTTTTTTTATGCTTTTTTCTTCCCTTAGTTTAGGCTTTCTAGTCTACCCTTGTAGCGAGCCTTTAACCGATGACTCCCAAACCAGACGGTCTTAGGGCACCAGATGAGAAAATATCCCTCGGGTTTAAGGTCTCGAGTAGAAAAGGCCACGAAACTAAAGGGATTATTTTTGATCACCGTTAGGCGTGAATAATTATGCTTCTTGAGGCACAATTTCCCAGCTTAATAGGTGATGTTTTATTTATATATATTTTTCTCTTTTTTTTTTATTTTTTTTATTTTTATATATATGGCATTTTTGGTCTTTGCTTCCATCCCAAGAAATGTGTAAGTGTAAAGTGCATATTTATCTAAGGTAAAAATTCAAGATAAAAATATCTCACCAATTTTACTTACTTAGTCTATAATTTCAAACAAGATCTATTACTTCAACTATGTTTAAGATGTCATAATTAAGGCTTTCTTAATTTCTAAGATACATCTTAATTTTCTTAAAAATAGATCAAAACTTTGTCTCTTATTTCAAAAAGTTTTTATTTTTTTTATTTTTATTTTTTATTTTTTTTATTTTTATATATTTTTTTATTATTATTATTTTTTTCTAAAAGAAATGTAAAAGAAAGAAAATCTAAAAACTCTATGTTAGTAAACCCTCCCCCACACTTATTTCATGCATTGTCCTCAATGCATCATGATATATGTATGCATGAAACAAAATGGAAAGGGGAGGAACAAAAATTACCTGAAGGTGGTGGTTCCGGTGGTGGTCTGATTGGTCCACGGAACATGGCCCAATCATCTTTGCTTTGGGTTTTCAGGAACCCACCAAAAATAGCAAAAATATGACCCACAAGAATGATGTGTGCATGAAGGCTCTTTATTATGTACATGACCCCATCTAATTTCAAGATTTGCAAAATAATTTCTGAGTCAAATTTGTCAAGATCCTTGTCCAAAAATGGTGCATGAAATGATATAACAGTTGACTTGGACTCTGGAAGGACAGGAATGAATACTGACTCAGAAATGTGACTTAAGTCAAGTGACGGTTCAGGAGTCGAAGTGAGTTCAGAAATTTGGTCCAAGTCAAGAAATGAAAACTCAAGTCCACAATCATTGTCCAACAATGGGATGTGACCTAATATGGGTGATATCTCTTTACTTCCAATATTAAGGAATTCAAGCTCATCGCCATACAATTCTTCAAAACTTAAGTCAAAATCTTCTGATAGAATTGTACAATTAGTTTCAGAAGTAAAGAGATCGAGAAAATCAAGGTCACATTTCTCATTGAGTTCAATTCCACAAGATGGAGAACTTGCCAAAATGTCAATAGAATCTTCAAAAGTGTAGAATTGGGCAAGTTCAATATGATCCTCAAAGATGGATGATTCAACTTCATTGTGAATTGTGAAAGGATCCAAGATTGACTCCGGGAAAAGATTGATGTGAGGTAAAGATACCGGAGTCATTATGGAATAAGGAAAAAGAATTGAATCACTGAGTTTGGGTTCAAGATCACATTCCTCATGTAGTTCAATAAAATGTGGAGAACTTGCCAATTTATCAATGGAATTTTCAGAAGTGTAGAATTGGTCAAGTTCAATGTGATCATCAAAAAAGATTGGTGATTCAATTTCACAATGGATAGGAAATGGATCCAATTCTGACTTGGGAAATGGATTGAAATCAGGTAAGGTTATGGAAGTCATGATTGAATCAGGAAGTAGATTGGAATCATCAAATGAAAGTTCAGGATCAAATTCATGTTCCAATTCAATTTCAGAAAAAGGAAAACTTGCCAATATATCAATTGGATTTTCAGAAGTGTGGACAAGTTCAGGTGAATGTGCTGAAATTGAATCTGAACTTCCAAGACTACATGACTCTTTGGTTTTAACAGAGTGGCTAGTGACCTTAGAAATAGGATGAGAATGAAGAGTTTGGATCAGCAAATCTAAGTCACGGGCACGAGCATTTTGAGCATGGGTCATGTCTTCAAGCATCTTTTCAAATTGATGACTTCATTATTTGGATGAAAAGATGAAGTGTTGTCTTGGAAGTGATGGTGAAATTGTGAGTCAAAAGTGTGTGGTGATGGAAAAGTAGACTCACACAAGAAATCTTTACTCGTTTCCATGACAAATGGTTGATCATAATGAAAAGGTGGAACTGAGTAAGACTCTTGGAAATATTGTGGAATTGGAGAGGCAAATGGTTCTGGAAGTGTCTGCTCAGCTCTCTGTAAATTGGCTTCTAAACTCCTTAGTAACTCAGATTTTTCTTCAAATGGTTCAGAAAAAGGAGTGTATGACGTGGACTCGGGAAATGAATATTGTGGACAAGGTGAATATGATGGACAAGGATTTTGAAAATTTGACTCGGGGTAAGTGAATCCCCATGACTCGATGAAGAGTTGAAATTATTTTGGATATTATAATCATTAGATGGGGTGTATGGGTCGTATTGATTCGGATAAGGCCAACCCGGTGTATGTGGTTGATGCATATTATAAAACACCGGGTTAGAATTATCCGAATATGGAGTGTGTGTGACATATGGATGGAAAGAATTGTAATTGTAAGCCATATCACACAATCACAAACAAAAATCAAACAAACAAACAAACAAAAGAAAGAAAGAAAATTCTAACCTGAGTTAGGGTAGACTTAGACCTAGACGACTCCTAACAAATAGACCGTCCACGGGAGGTTTAGTGCAGACTCTAACCACAAGCTAATCAGCCAGGGAAGGGTAAGGTTGGTGGGAGGTTTTCCGTCCGGAGACGTTCCTTAATTAAGTAACCAGCAACCTTCGGGCTTTCGGCCCTCAACCCCTTTCCTAGACACCGATTTTGCAAGAGTTAAATTCCAACACTTTTCCCCCTTAGGATAATCTCCTAAGTGAGTCCGAGATGTCCTAGGGCCAACGTCTACTTTTTATTAATTTAGGCTTGGGTTAGTGAGTGCTTGGGTTGTGGTTTTCGGGCTAAGGAAAGGGTAATGACCTCCCCCACCTTATCTTATTTACGGTTATGCCCTTAAATTTTAATTGTGCAAGTGTACAAGAAATATAACAAGGATTCACTCAAAGCAAGAAAATCAAGCAAGGAGTTTGTCCTAGTCTAAATGCAATGCAAACACGTACCTTGCCTCCAGCACTCTTCAACAGTAAAAGTAAAGAATGAAAGACACGTGCCTAACGATGCAAGTGTCTAAACAATTTTTAACAATTTCAAGCAACTTTTTACTGTTTTTTAATTAAGCAGGAGTAGGATGCAGAATACAGAAAATCAAGTATAGCAGCAGATGTATTTTACAGAACCAGAGGCCCTGCAGAAAATTGGTGAGAAGTGAACTCCTTAATGCCGCGTTCCCACGGCAAATTGTGTGGATCCGCGGCAATTTGGAGGGATCCTGGGCTCTGCTTTCTTGAGCAGAGGCCCAGGTCCACTTATATGTTACTGCAATGAATATTTTTCCTGTTTTCTTCTCCTGTAACCTGCAACAGAGAAGAAGAATCGTTTAGTACTTCACTTTAAACCAAAATAACGTCGCTCTCCCCGGCAACGGCGCCATTTTGATTAGACTAGAGAGGTGTACTTATTATGTGTTATAAAGATGTATTTGATGTACCCTTTCTTGTCTCCGCTATAGCATAGGGCTATACCGAGTCGAATCTCAGGGAGAGCTCGCGATGGAAGCTTTAACGTGTGGTAGTGAAGTGAACAAACGAGTATTCTTCTCTTGCTTATAAACTTAGTGAATCAAATGCAAAAGAAACTAAAAGGAAGGATGGATATGTTCATGGTGGAAATCGTTGGAAAAAAAATCAAGAAGTGGATGTGGTATTCACAAGAAAAAGAAAGAAAACTTAAAGAAAGCAATCCATGACTAGCTTACCTTGCTAGCTTGCCAAGACTTACTAGACTCCTTGATAGCGAATGCTTGCCTAATGTTGTCACTCCATTAGCGTAGGATTCGTCTCGCGTGTTGACCTAATTACTTTCTCACTTGCAAGATGGTGGTTTAACCATCGGAGAAGAGAAGATCATACAACTTGCAAGATGAACAAAAGCAATCACCCATGAGTTAGTGAAGTAGCAAGACTAGTGGTAACCTAGTACATGGAGAAGAAATTAGCTAAAAGCCATTAAAGAACTAAAATAAAGCTTGAAGTAAATTGCAAGAAGTAAACAAAGCAAGTAATAAAGCAAGTAAACTAGAATCAAGCTCAAGTAGAGAAGTAGAGAATGGATCAATCCTTGTATAGCTCCAAGTGTCACTTCTTGATGATACAAGCTCTCTCTCTCTTACAACTCTCTCTTGCAATGAAATCTAGGGAGGAGAAGATCATAGAGAGCTAAAAATCCTAAAGAAAACCTAGCAAAATACAAATCTATTCACTAATCTCTCTCTCTTCTCTGATCAGTTTTTGTACGCAGGTCTAAGTGAGGTATTTATAGGCCCAAGAGAGAATCTTCGAGATCAAGTCTGTTGCCACAAAATCTGGGATCTCAACGGCCTAGATCTGCCGCGGATTGCCGCGGGATCGCCGCCAGATCTGGGCCGTTGAGCCGGATCTTTCTGGTGAGATCTGGTAGTTGAGTTGTTAGCCACGTGGACTACTTGGATTCTCCAATTGGCGCGCGGATCTCTCTAGATCTGGATTTGAATTTGGCTTTATCTTAATCATGGATTAATCACTTAATTAGTGTTAATTAAGTGATTATTTGGAAATCTCTCCTTTAAGTATGTACCTGCAAATATGTAGAGAAGAGGAGTAAAAATCACATATTTATTTGTAATATGCATGGGAATTATGATGTAAAATATGCAATATTGGATACTAATCACCCTCCAGGCTCAAATCGCATCCCTAGCTCAGAGGGATGAATTAAAGAAGGTAGGGGCAGTCCGTCCTTATCCGCTGGAATGGGATTCGGTGCCATATCCACCGAAGTTCAAACCGCCAACGTTGCATACCTATGACGGAAAAAGCTCGCCAAATCAGCACATCTACTATTTTCGGTCTCAGACTGGTAATGTTATAGGCAATGACGCCATCATGGCTAGACTGTTCATTGGCACCTTAAAGGGGTGGCATCTGACTGGTTCCGAAGTCTTCCCCCGGGCTCTATCAACTCCTGGATCGACCTGAAAACCCGGTTCCTCTCTCGTTTCTATGAGGACGATACCGAAGTGACCATGGACAAGCTCCTCTCCACTGTGCAGAGGAAGGGCGAATCTGTCCGTGACTACATTGAACGGTTCAGAAATTTATCTTTGATGTGCCCAGCAGGGATGCCACTACCCATGCTCTTACAGACATGCAGACACAACTTCTTAGACCAAGTGGAAGTTCGCATGGGGGCTGTTAAAGCCCACACCTGGAAAGAATTGGTCGAACAATCTGAGATAGCCGAGAAGTCGGCTAAAAAGTTCGAACCATCCGCCCCTAGAGGCAAGTGGGGGATGAACAACAAATGGCGTAGCGACCTACCGCAATCTTCTCAAGCTAAAGGCAAAGAGACTATGTCTGTGAAGTTATCCGGAGATGTACAGTCGAAGGCCGAGAAGAGCGGCTTCAACAATCAGGAGCCTAAGTTCCCTCCAAAGCAGTACTCCTTCAAAGACGATCAGGTGGTCACGATATTCCATCTGCTCCACAAAGGGAACAAAATGAAACTGCCAGATGCTCGACGTCCCAATGAGACAGGGCACACGAACGACCCCAAATACTGCCTCTACCATAGGATGATTCGCCATCCTACTGACAAGTGCTATGTCCTCAAGGACAGAATACAAGCCCTGATCGATGCCGGGGTTCTGACATTAAAGACGGAGCAGAAGAAAGTCACTGCCATATGGTGACTCTCGAATTCGGCAGTACCCAAAAGGTCACAGTTCCTGACGGGACTTATCCAGTCCTCGCTCCATGGTTGGACGTCAAGCATCCTCCAGGTATAACTCAAAACAATAAGGGTCTTGTTCCCTTAATATTGGAGACAGGAGAAGTCATGTGGATACACCCAGACCTCGTCCAAGACGAACACTAGGATTCAAAGAAGCCTAAGTCAAAGGGTAAATCTTGCAATGTCATCTCCATTCTGCCAGACGACGGCAATCTTACATCGGTTTTCCTCAGTGATTCAGAAGGGGAAAAGCTTGCTTGCACGGCGCGAGCCGATACGCCTCAGCAGACGGGCACCCGATCCAGAAAATCATACTTAAGGCAGTATGAAAAGTCTACTGACAAGACACAACAGCAAACGACATCAGTACAAGCACCAGCATCCACTCCAATCCCAACCAAGGAAAAAGAGAGACCTAAGGAGGAACGATTCAACCACTTGTTGAAGAAGCCACCAGGCCAAGGGTTTGATACGCCCTTTTGGTTTGACATATTGGCTCAGCTGGCCAATATCCCAGCTCGTATCACTATACACGAGCTCCTTCGTCTCTCTAAAGAGACAAGAGAAGCACTCAGGGATGCGCTAGCCAATTCAGAATCCTTTCTGACATGCATGCCTGAGGTCCCTAACAACGACGTTCAGTCTCCTTGCCCAGAATGTCACCATACACAATCCAAGGTGCCTGCTATTACATTCACGGCGGAAGATATGCTTCTCAAAGACAACAAGCACGATCGACCTCTGTACTACACCGGATATATCGGTTCAACATGCATTGAAAGAATACATGTCGATCCGGGGTCCGCACTCAGCATCATCCCCAAAAGGCTTCTCTACTTCCTCGGCATACCGCTGTACAGGTTGTCCACAACCACTACTACAATATACGGTTTCAACGCCGGGAGCAGTCATCCACTGGGAAAAATTCGGCTCCGTTGCAGAATCGGGAGCCTGAAGTCAGAAGTGACATGATATGTCATTGACGCTGACACATCATATAACCTGCTGCTGGGACGGCCATGGATCCATGCCAACTGGATCGTTCCCTCTACTCTGCACCAATGCTTCAAATATGTTGAAGATGACACGACGGTACGAACTGTCTTTGCTGAAAAGCAACCATTCAAAGGGGTGGAAAACTACTTCACTGACGCTCTCCTGTATCAAGAGGCCGGTGGAGCGCTCAAAGAACCGTTACCGGACGATGATGAAAGTGGCAATGAGGCGGATTCAGAATCCGAAGCAGGCATGCCGGCTATTCTGATTGGTGAACCAATTATAGCATGTCTCAATAATCCCCTATGTAATACTCCTTCAGAGGATGAAGGTGAATGGGTAATTAATGATAATATTTCTTTTGATTATCCCACGACTGCTGGGCTATTTGAATCCATGACGGATAGCTCTCTGCACATGCCTTTACACAAGCCAAGTGCGTTCAGTACGCCCATGGAATCCGCAGAGGGAGCCGTCTTGGTGATCCCGCCATCCAAAGAAGGTCAGTTACCGATAATCTTCGTAGAACCCAACCACGGGGACCCACGGTCGCAGATTCAAGTTCAGACTCAGACACTCCATAATTCTTTCATTACGCGCAGCCGACGCGCCATATTATGAAGAAAATGGGGTACGACTTGAAGCATGGAGCAGGCCTGAATTTCGGAAAAGGAAGGCGCGGTTTGATGCGGAACTTTGTGCCTAAAGGGAAGCCTGCAAATTACTATGATAGTACACGCAGGGGGTTAGGGTATGTTACACCCACATCGTCAACAACGGTTCAAGCCAAAGAAGATGAACCAATTCCATCACATTCAGCCTCATCCTCCGAGTGGGACTCAGACGTCAGTGTAGGAGGAATGTTCAAAAACCTCACTATTAATATGACTTCGAGCAGTCAATTGAAGCCTGCAGAAGCCACTGATGAGGAACCATGGGCCCAGCAATTAGACCTTCATGGGAAAAGCGATTCGAACTGCGTGAACCACCTACCGAAGACAAGGTGATGCAGTTCAACTTGGGTAATCAAGACCACCCTAAGCCCATCTTTATAAGTGAAAGCCTATCACTTACAGAAAGGGAAGAATTGATAATGCTCATAAAAGAGTATATAGATGTCTTCGCATGGAGCTACGAAGATATGCCCGGACTTGATCCACAGGTCGCTATGCACCGTCTAAACATCAAGCCTGACGTCAAGCCAGTCAAGCAGCAACAACGTCGGTTTCGCCCGAACATTATGGAAGCTATTGAAGCCGAAGTTCACAAGCTCATTGCATGTGGCTTCATCCGGGAGGAACAACATCCAGATTTGGTAGCTAACATCGTCCCCGTCCTTAAGAAGAACGGGAAAATACGGATTTGCATCGACTACCGTGATCTCAATACGGCCTGTCCTAAAGATGAATTCCCGTTGCCCATCACCGATGTCATGATCGACAACACATGCGGGTTCGAAAGGATGTCTTTCATGGACGGCTTTTCAGGGTACAACCAGATTAAATGTATCCCGACGACGAGAAGCATACTTCGTTCCGAACACCATTGGGGATATACTGCTACACTGTAATGCCCTTCGAACTGAAGAACGCCGGAGCAACCTACCAGTGGGCAATGAGTACAATCTTCCGCGATCATCTCTGAAAAATGGTGGAATGCTATGTCGACGACATTGCCGTCAAAAGCCGCAACAAGAATGAACATCTTCGCGACCTGAGAACGATGTTCGACATAATGCGGGCTCATCACTGAAAATGAACCCGACAAAATCCTTCTTGGAGTTTCAAGTGGCAAGTTCCTTGGGTTTATTGTCACATCAAAAGGGATTCATCTTGACCCAGACAAAGTCAAAGCCATCCAGAGCATGCATCCACCAAGGAACCTCAAAGAGCTCAGAGGCTTGCAAGGTAGGCTGGCTTATATCAGAAGATTCATTGCAAATCTCTCAGGCCGCTGCCAACCGTTCACCCGACTCATGAAAAATGGTGTTTCCTTCGTATGGGATCAAGCTTGCCAGGAAGCTTATGAAGACATCAAGAGGTACCTCACAAAGCCTCCAGTCTTAGTGGCCCCTACATCAGAGAAACAATTCTTGCTTTATGTAAAAGCTATGGACTACTCCCTCGGTGCCCTCCTCGCTCAAAAGGACGACATGGCCACGAGCAGGCCATTTATTATCTGAGCAGAACTTTCATAGGAGCGGAATCTCGCTACAACCCTATCGAGAAAGAGTGTTTAGCTCTCGTCTTCGCTGTTCAGAAGACACAACATTATTTGGTCGGCCAGACCATACATGTCATTTCTAGAGTAAACCCATTGCGTCTTCTTATGACGAAGCCAGGATCATTGAATTCAAGATTGGCTAAGTGGGCACTTTTATTGTCTCAATACGACATGATCTTCACCCCTCAGAAGGCGGTTAAAGGCCAGGCCCTTGCAGAGTTCTTGGCTGCTCATCCAGTTCTGGAGCATTCAAAACTTCACGAAGATATCCCTGATGAAGTCATCGAGTCTTATGCAACCTCAGAAGAGGAAGTGTGGCAGATGTTCTTCGATGGAGCATCGCGAATGGGCCCTAAAGGCAAGAGTATTGCCGGAGTGGGGGTTGTGTTTATCTTCCCACAGAATCATGTCCTTCCCAGAGCATTTTCTCTGACAGAATCATGCTCCAACAATATAGCAGAATATAATGCCCTGCTCATTGGTCTTCAACTCGCCCATGGAATGGGGTACGCTATCTCGAAGCCTATGGTGATTCAAAATTGATCATCAATCAGGTTAAAGGCGAATATGAAGTCCGCCATGAGGACTTGGTGCCTTATTATCACACGGCCGTTGAATTGGCTAACCTATTTGAAGGCTTCTATATCGGGCATGTGTCTCGATCTCAAATATCAAGGCGGAAGCTCTTGCTGCATTAGCAACAACACTAGCCTTGCCAGCTGACACCGAGTATCACCTCACAGTCGCAACTCGACATCTTGTATGCTCCAAGCACATGCTAAGAACTCGAGAAGTCTATAATGTCTCCACGGATCTTGAGCCGAGAGATTGGCGCTTTTCTCTCATTGACTATGCTTTGCACGGTCTGCTCCCAGACGATCCTAAAGAAGCGGCGTCCGTCAGACGAAGGTCTCTCCGTTTCTACTACGATCTAACTCTGAAGACACTTTTACCGTCGTTCATATGATGGTGTCCTCCTCCGTTGCCTTTCCAATTCAGAGGCACAAGAAGCGCTCCAAGAAGCGCACGACGGTACTTGTGGCGCTCATCAGCCAGGTCCAAAACTTAAAGACAGGCTGCATAGGCTTGGATACTATTGGCCAACCATGATAGCCGACGCCATCCAATATGCACAAAGGTGTAAAGCATGTCAAATTCATGCAGACTTCATACACCAGCCTTCGGAGCTGCTCCACCCGACTGTTGCTTCATGGCCATTTGAAGAATGGGGAATCGATGTCGTATGGCCAATCAGCCCTTCTTCGACAAAAAGACACAGGTTTATCCTTGCAATAACCGACTACTTTTCAAAGTGGGCAGAGACTATACCACTGGTTGAAGTCAAAACCTCTAATGTGGTTAATTTCATCAAACACCATGTCATCCATCGATTTGGTGTCCCTAGGCGGATCATCCACGACAACGCTCCCCAATTCATAAGCCAAGTATTCTATCGGTTCTGCGATAAATACCGAATTCAGAATGTGGCTTCAACCGCCTATAATCCTACCGCCAATGGCTTAGCGGAAGCATTCAACAAACGATTATCAAGCTACTCAAGAAGTTCGTCTCCTCGAATAAGCGAGATTGGAACGACAAGCTTGGTGAATGTCTTTGGGCCTACCGAACCACGGTTCGGACACCGACAGGCAATACGCCTTTTTCCCTGGTATATGGGTGCGAAGCAGTCATCCCATTGGAAATCCAGATGCCGTCATTGCGAGTTGCTCTAATGACTAAAATCACATCAGAAGACAATGACCGCCTGCGTCTTCAAGAGCTCGAAGCCCTAGATGAGAAGCGACTTCAAGCCCAGCAACATATTGAGCTATATCAAGCTTGAATCTCAAAGGCCTTCAATAAGAAGGTGAAACAAAGAGTCTTCCAGAAAGGAGACCTAGTTTTAGCCGTCAGACGACCGATGATTATGACACACAAGACCAAAGGCAAATTTCAGCCAAATGAGAAGGGCCATTTGTGATAGAAACAGTCTATTCAAACGGAGCATACCGCCTTATGACTGTAGATGGCAACCTACTCATGATGCCGATCAATGGCAAACTCTTAAAGAAGTATTATCCTTAATCAAGGATCCTTCTCATGATCAAGTTAACACTACACCTCTGATCAAGATCTTCGTGTCTAGAGTACACACAAAGAGAGCCTTTCTCTTCCTCCAAGCGAGATAATACAACTGTAAACCAGTGGGAACCTGGTCACGTACTGGCTGTCCTGAAGGAGAATCAAGGTTATGCATATATTAACCAGATAATCCGACATCCTTAACAATTAAGGATAGAGGAAAATGTTGGCCTGTAAGCCCAACATAAATCCTCGACAACTCATCATGCTGAGGGGAATAGCATGGCTAGCCCAACTCAAACGGTAGTTGGTAAAGGCATATCAAACCCGTTGACAGCTGGGGGTTTGCTAAAAATCCCAAGGGACCCGTTCCCATTTGATTCCCTCTCCAAAGTCACTTACCAATTCTCATCCATAGAATGGTAAGACCACATATACATTTTACTGTTACGTTAACATTATACCTATGACAGTGATTCCCTCGTTTCTCCTTGTGAAAACGAGATCTCCAAAATCAACTTACCAATTCTCATCCATAGAATGGTAAGACCACATATACATTTCGCTGTTACGTTAACACTAAACCTATGACAGTGATTTTCTCGTTTCTCCCTGTGAAAATGAGACTTTTCCCAAACTCCATTACAACCTTGAGCTTGGTGGCGTCTCAATCGGTTATGTCATTGCGACCTCTGAACTAGCAGACAGCTAAGTCTCAACCCCGAGCCCGTTGACATTTACAAAAGACAGGTCTCGATACTTGTTAACATTTACAAAAGACAAGTATCACCAACCTTGAGCTTGGTGGCGTCTCAATCAGTTATGTCATTGCGACCTCTGAACCAGCAGACAGCCAAGTCTCAATTTTGAGCTTGTTGACATTTACAAAAGACAAGTCTCAATCCTGAGCCCTGTTGACATTTACAAAAGACAGGTCTCGATGCTCGTTGACATTTATAAAAGACAAGTGTCACCACCTTGAGCTTGGTGGCGTCCCAATCGGTTATGTCATTGCGACCTCTGAACCAGCAGACAGCCAAGTCTCAATTTTGAGCTTGTTGACAGTTACAAAAGACAAGTCTCAATCCTGAGCCATGTTGACATTTACAAAAGACAGGTGTTTTCCATTATTTTTGCAAAGGGGGAAAACTTACAAAAAAGAGTTTGAGGAGCTAAATTACAAGTATTCTTAAAAAGATTACAAGTAGATCTCCTCAGAGATTCTGGAGAAGTGTGCCGATAGGAGTCTGGTCAGCGCGCGACCACTTTGTCCCTTTGACAATGCGAGCGATGAGATTCCCTTCTCGCCTGGTTCGGGGAATTAGAGAACAGAAGGTTGGTAGAACCCTCTTGCTGCTTCTCAAAATCGCCTTCAATTAGGAATTCCTTCTCGCCTGGTTCCGGAGATTCCTTGAGAAGAAGGACGATGTTAGGGTATTAACACCCTGAATAGAGAAAGCAATTCTCTAAAAGGTCTCTGAATTCAAGAACGCACGGTGCGTTATGAAGAAGCCTCTGCTTGTGGAGTCCTCTTCTATGCCTCTCTCTCTTGATCGATCGATCCTCGTATGTGTCTCCTTGTACCCTTGGCGCGCTATTTATAGGGAGAGCAAGGGTATAATCGTCCCTTGAAAATATGGAAACAGATTGAATCGAATCTGTTTAAAATCTGGAAAGTAGCCTTGCTGCGAGGCTAAGATCAGCTTCTGCGAAGCTAGAATTGGCAGGTCGGTTGACCTTCTCGATCCTTTCCATATCGTTGGAGGATTTCCCCTGATCCTCTTACTCGTTTTAGAAGAGTCAAGAGATTGTGGCAATCAACTGCCAAATTTGATCTCTGATTTGATCTTAATTAGATTTGATCTGATTGGATCCGATCTCATCAGGAGATTTGATTGGTCAAAGGTTGACCGCGGCAGATTCATAGCGGAGCCGTCCGCATTGAGCTCGTAGCGGAGCTAGAGGCAGCTTCTGACGAAGTCCGAAAGAAACCCTTTGGCGGAGCTGGAAGTCCTCTTTGGCAAAGTTGCGAGTTAGCTTCCTGGCGAGGCTTTGAATGGCTTCAAGGCGAAGTCGAGTGATATTAGCCTCTCAAGCGAGGCTATTCCTTTGGGCTCATGCGATGCTAAATGTTAGCATCTTTAAACCTGCTGAGGTCTGTTTAGAAACAATCCGGGTTCACTGTCTGCTTGCTGGATCAGTGGAGTCCAAGTTGCTTCCTTGTCCCTCGGAGATGGGTGAAAACTGGTCTTCAGCTCGTCTGTCACTTGTCTTTTGTAAATGTCAACAAGTTTAGACATTGTTTGGATCAATAAGAATCTTGTCTTTTTTAAGTGTCAACAAGACCCCCTTCAAAGTTTTCAAGAGTCTGCAATGGCTCAGACTTTGAAACACTTTGAACTGCTTTGATTGGTGGTGTGTGGAGTATGAACGTCGCCATGATGGTTGAGTTCAGCTTCGCTTTAAATCCTGCTTTGGGATGTAGATTCGCCGAGGAATCATGTAGACTGGGTAGCTTCGCAGCTAGTAGCCCCGCATCTGGGCTTCTGAAGACATGTTCGCTTGGGAGGGCATGTCGCTTTCTCGAGATCAACTGCCGTGGGCTGGTTACGAGGAGGATTACTCCTTTCTTCGTGCTGATCGAGGGAGATATTCTCCGATTTGCACGTTTCCGAGGGAGGATATTCCCTTTCTTCAAGGCGCAATAAATGCCTGAAATGCGCTCGTGCTTCCACGCTTGAGGCGGCAGCGCTCAGGCCATGGGGCCTATAAATAGGACACTTGAGGTCCTCTGAAGAGAAGTGCTTTGCCTCTCTTCTCTTCTCTTGGTTTGAAAGAGATACTCAGATCTCTGAACTAGTGGGAATGCCCACTCTGGTCATTATCCGGCCAAGGACCGGTAAGTCTTGATCGTTCAACGACTTCACCGATTTTAGGGAATTCATCTCCCTTAATTCAGCTTTAGTAACTGCTTCAGGGATTAGCTTCCCTTGTTCTTCATCTTACAATTGACTGATCTGTAGAGAAGGATTTTAGCATAGCTTCCCAGAAAGATCGCTTCATGTTAAATCCGCTGCCCAGACAAAACTTGGGACTTGGTCTCTTCAATAGTTGAGCCAGTCTTGTCATATAGGCGGAGTTAAGACTATCCCACGGGGTCAGTCTGGCTAGCCATATAGGCGAGGCTTGGGCTTGGCGTTTGCTGAGCCAGCCCATCAGTGCTGTGCAGGCGAGGCTTGTCCTCCGCTTTTACTGAAATTGGATTGCTTTGATCCAAAAGATTCTGATTTGCAGTTTTTTCTGTGCTTAACTGCTATTCTGTTCTGATTTGCCTTGCAGTGGGCTATGCTCGCCAATCTTGTGACTTGATGGAAGGAACCATAAAATTGCCTTATGCTTCCCCGGTTGAAGCTTTACTTTTAAGCAGGAGGAACAATTCGGGCAGCGGGTGCATGTCCCAGAGGCTGCTGGCAGCCTCTTATCCGAGATGATTCGTTCCGAGGTGAAGCTGGTAGCCGCTTCGTCAGAGATGATCCGCTTCAAGATAGTAGGCGCTGCCTGTGGGTTTGCCGGCATCATTGCCAACTTTCAACTTGGTGGCCTTTGGGGGCGATCCACTTTGGAAAGGCGGACATCACACCCGTTAGATCACTGGTACCACTGCCGATTCCCATTATGCGTGATCTATCGTGTTGGCGGCGATAGGTTTTTATTGCCAGGCTTCAACAAAAATGGCTTGGCAAGATCTGCCATTTTTGTGGAGAATAATGACCGTGTCCTTGCGGCACCACTGATTACAGCCTTGTGCAGGAGGAAGGCCTCCTTTGTCCAGTCGGTTTGACTTAGAAGCGGGTAAAACCACTTGTATGCTTTTTGCACAAATTACCCTGTCGAGCAACTGGGTGTGTTGTATAAAACACAACTTCGATGTAATATCAATGTACCCTTCTTTTTTTTAAATCAATGAAAGTTCATCTTCTAATCATCTGATCTTCGCTTGCTTTCTTTGAAGGTTTGGCCATAGCGGGCTAAACCGTATGCGGAGTTAAGGACATAGTCCTTTCTTTGAGTGATCTTCGCGAGACTGGCATGTCAGCGCCTTTTTAGAGGGCTAAGGTAAGCCTCTCGGCGATTGTCCTTGAAGGATTGTGCGAAATCCGCACTTTACACAGGGCGAAGTTAACCCTTAGCGGAATCGAAGCACCGCTTCTCGGGAAGGCGCTTTGGGCGGCGTTTCGAATTAATTCGAAACGGCGGCACACGCCCTTTTCGAGGCCTCGTTTCAGGCGCTGATTGGCCTATAAAAGCCCGATCGGGCTGAGCAGGAAAAGATCTCCTTTTTTTCAGAGAGATTTCTTGACTTTCCCTCTTCCTCTTCCTTCTTTGTTCAGAGAACCCTGAGAACTCTTGCAACCCTTTAATGGCGCCCAAAAGGCGAGCGGGAAAAGAAGTGGCGACTTCTGCAGCGGAGGGTCCTCCTCCTCCCCCGGTCATCGAGCGACCAGTCACCGGTAAGGGATTTTCCTATCTGATTAGAGACCGTGGTCTCTCTCCTTTGGAGCCAACATTTGGCTATTAGGATGATCGAATAAGATCTGTCCTCATTAGGGAACTCGTTTCCTTGAATCTCCCTATCTTCCTTGCACAAGGGAATTAAGAACCGAACAGTTCCTCGTACGAAGCCATTACTCGGGCAGTCTCCATCCTGTTGAGGAACAGGATATAGGTCTGTTTCTTCAGTCATGGTCACGAAGGGTGACTTTTGACCATGATGCCCTCTTGGTGACGTTAGCCTTTAGGGCTATACCACTTCCTGTTTAAGCGAAGTTGGTACTTTGGACGCCTTCTGAAAAAATGCAGTTTTATCCGCGAGATCAAGCTTCATCGAGGCTATCACCTTGCTGGCCTTGCTTGCTGAGCGAGGCTATGCCTCACTTGATTGTTGAACTAATCATAGTTCGTTTCTGTCTTTGCAGTGCATTACACTCCCGATCTCCTGAGCAGTCTGTTTGGGCTGACTAGTGGAGCAGATGGCATGGGGCGTAAGCCGAAGCGTCGAATCCGTCCATGTTGGGAGATTAACCTTTCAGTCGGGCTATTCGAGGGCGGGCCCTCCCCTCAGCATAATGGGGCTATACCCTGGGAAGGTATCGCGGGAACTTCCAGTGGGAGAGAACCCGGCTGTGGCGCAGACCTTTGGCACTCAATTCTGCGCAGTTGGCGGGAACTATCCTGCAACTGATATGGTGGGCGGAGTTGACCAACTATATCCTCGCTCACTTCGAGGAGGACTTGGAGGGGTTGAATCTCTATGAGGCCGTCAGGGCGACCTTCTACGGCATTGAGATGAAGGTGGCGTGCTTCTACGCCATCCTTGAGTTGTACTGCCCGGCTTCGGGGACTTTCTTCACCCCGGTTGGCGAGCTGGGCATGGCTTTGCATGAGATGTGGGAAATCTCTGCTTTGCCTTTCGGGTCTCTTCCATACGAAGAGTACTTTCCCTGTGAGGTAGAGTTGGCTCTCCTGGAGAAGCAGGAGCCTGCTATGCTCGAGACTTATCGGGAGTTGATGTGCCACTTGCATATTTGTTCTAGCATTCACGATGGTGGCAAGGGTAGCTCGAAGAGCTTAAAGAGCTAGGGAAGTTACCTGTTCCCAGACATGAAGAATGCTCCTGAAGCAGCTCATCGCGGAGTTACTGATGGCGATATTGTTGAACGGATGGAGATGTGTCTCCAAAGGGATATCGTCGTAACAGAAGACGCAGGTCCCTATGAGAAGGGTGATACCCTTCGGAGCTTTCACCATCAGGACCGTCGGCCTATGTCTCGAAAGGCGCTGCTGGCCGGTTTCTTAACCGTCTGGTTAAAGAAGTGTGTTGTGCCTTCTTCCTCGGGTGACATCGTCCACCCGAATGTTCTGCTACCCGCCGTTCGCCTGGCCCATGGTTACCGTCTGGGTCTTCTCCCAGCCATGGTATGCTGTATTCAAAGAGGCCTTCGCGCACTAACGGAGGCTTTCTGCAGGCCACCGGCGGCAAGACGTGGGAAGAGTGCTATCCTTCCTTGCGATGGACCCAATCCTAGGGTGGGTCTACCGTACACCTACTTGATGGCGTGGTTCGCCTTACACTGCCCTACTTTGATTGGAGCTGGGGAAGATCCTCCGCAGGGTGTTCGAACGGCTCTTCTCCGCCGATTCGAAGGTTGCTCTTGGATGAAAGCCTACGTGGCCGAGGCCCGTAAGTTAGTGCGTCGTCATGACGCTTATAGCCTGTTCCGCTGTTTTCCTCGCATTCGGGGCGCAGGATACAACGAGGAATTCTGAGATGCGGAGTCAGGGCGGTCTCCCATGAGTCGGGGCGTTTTCGAGTGGCTGGTCAGCATCCGGCCCTCGCATTTGCTGTACAGGAGTGGGGATACCTGCTACCTGAAACCCTACGTCCCGAGTCGATTTGCCCACCAATTCGGGTACGACCAGCTGTATGTGGGCAACCCCAATTCGGACCTGGCTTTTATGGGGAGTCTTATTGATGGGGCCCGTGCCCGGCGGTTCTTTACTGCGGATGGCACTAGGGCATGGCTACGCACGCCGCTGCGGGACCCTGGTCTCTCGACGACCCTATGCTTTTGCCAGTGGTACGCGGCTTCCAACTCCACACCTCCTGGATTTAATGTCAATAGTACGGGTGTGAAGTTAATCTCTCAGCGACTAAAGCGGAAAGCCTCTGATAAGAGAGAAGGCAAACGGGTTCGTGTCCCCGGCTTGGAAGAATTCATCGCTGTGGATGACAGCGAGGCTTCTGATGCAGGGAGTCCTCACTTTGAGGCGGGGGCTGGAGCTGATACTCCTGCGGCTGGTTCTGGTGTGATGGGGACATCTTCCCCACGACGTGTGGAAGGAGTGGAAGAAGAGGATTCTGACATCCACTTCAAGAGAAAACGAGCAGGTAGCTCTCGTAGGAAATCGTTGGCGAAGAAGCCCCGTCGTCAAGCTCCTACGATTGTCGTAGAGGGTTATCCCTCTACAGCGATTCCTCCTGCTGCCCCATTAGCGGCTGAACCGTCGGTTGCTGAACCGACTAGCGGTGAATTCGCTCTAGGTCTGGGTGAGGTTACCCTTGTTCATATAATGCTTCTGGTGTGTTTCGAATAACTCATCTTTTGCTTCTTGTTGCAGGAGCCGAGACGGCTGGAGAGCAAGGGGAACATTATGATCCCCTATTCACTTATGGGGCTGCAGCCGGTTCCCCTGCTCACTCGGAAGAGTCTGGGAGTGGCGCGGCTGATGTTGGTCCTTCAGGCGTTGGGACTTCTAAAGGGAGTCCTGAGACATCGAGCTCTATCGGGTGGTCCACAGGATACTCGGCAAGTGAAAACGAGCCGGCTATTCCTGTTGATTCTGCCAAAAATTTTTCGATGGAGCCTCTGGAGACTGGTGCGGCCGACGAGATGTTCGAGGCAACATCATCCTTTGGTATTATCGTACCCTCTTGGCTTTTTCTATATGTAGTGTCCCGACTAACCGCAGTCTTGTTACATGTGTTCGGCCTCAAGACGCATCAGCTTCAAGGGAGCCGGTAGATCTTCCTGAGGGATCGAGAGGTGACATGAGCACTTCGGCCACAGCGGATGCTGCTGTGTTGGACACGCTGTACGGCGACCTGCCTTCTTATCGGCCCAAATCAGCTGAAGGACCAGAGGTTGAAGGGGCGGTAGTGCCGGAGGTATCCTCACTCCCAATCACATCAACGAGTGAGGTGCGGACTGTTTTGCCGAGTGCGGCATTGAGGGTGATTGCGAGCCCTACTTCTCCAACCCTGGTGGTTGAGCCTGCTGCTCAAGAGGTGGTTGCCAGTCCTACCTCCGCGGTGGCTGGCGTGCTGGTTTCGATGAGGACTCCGCCGAGATCGCCTTCGGCTAGCCGTGCTACTGTCAGTGTTCCCGCTGCTTCTTCTGTGACGGCGTCGACCAGGCTGGTGGACTATTCCGAGGTTGCCTCCCTGCCAGAAATGGCTGAGGCCGAGAATGATTACATAGGTGACCTGGTCGATAGCTTTTATAGAAACTTGGAGCGAACTATCGACCTAGTTTTGAAGGGCTCGCCTATACCGTTCTCAAAGCTGAAGGTGGTCCTCTCCCGTGACATTGAGAGCATTCGGGACTTTGAGGGGTATCATCAGGCTGCTGCTTTAGAACTCCTGGTGGATGAACTTGAGAAGGCTGTAGAGGAGTGGCGCCGTCTCTATCGCTCAGACCCGGCGTCCTTAGATGATGAGCGACTCGCCTGTCTTATTGCCCGAAAGCACGAGGCCCAGCTTGCTGCTCAAGAGGCTGCTAAGGCCGTCTCTTCTGATTTGAAATCCTTGGAAACAAGGCAAGCGGAGGTTGGAAGTGCAATTGACGCCTCCACTAGTGCTCTTCTTGGCGCTGAGGATAAGATTGCGAAGGCTGAGGAAATGATCAGGAAAACAAATCTCCTCTTATCCAAGGCCATACCGGTGCGTCTTGAGGAAACTGCGCGGCTTAAAGAACTCAAAGCTCAGAGTGAGGAGCTTGCGCGGCCGGAGCTGTCACAGAGGGCAACTTTGGCAGAAGTTGAAGCTCGTCTGGCTCAGGCGGTGGACTTTGATGAGGCTGAGCTGAGGTTACAAGCGCTTGCCCAGGCTGTTGATGATAGGAAGACGAGGCTAAACGCCCTCGGAGAGCAGCTCAGATCATACAATGTACGCTTGTAGGTCATTGTATACGTGCCTCCATCTTTTAGAATTAATGGAAATTCTTTCTTTTGTTTTGGCTTCTGTTGAATCTCCATCTTGTTCTTGCTTGAGGACGTAATCTTTGAGACGTGGCTATCCGTCGGTTCAGAGGTCGCAATGACATAACCGATTAAGATGTCAGCGATCTCGAGGTTAGCCCTTTGCGGGGCTGAAGGGGAGATACTTGCCTTTTGTAAATGTCAGCAAGCATCGGTGAGTCCTGTCTTTTGTAAGTGTCAACAGGCTCAAAGTTGAGACTTAGCTGTCCGCTGGTTCAGAGGTCGCAATGACATAACCGATTGGGACGCTACTAAGCTCAATGGTAGATGAACTTGGCTATCTGCCAGTTCAGAGGTCACAATGACATAACTGGTTGAGAAGCTACCAAGCTTCAAAAAGGTAATACTTGGCAATCTGCCAGTTCAGAGGTCGCGATGACATAACTGGTTGAGAAGCCACCAAGCTTCAGAGAGGGTGATACTCGTCTTTTGTAAATGTCAACGAGTATCGAGACCTGTCTTTTGTAAATGTCAACAGGGCTCGGGGTTGAGACTTAGCTGTCTGCTGGTTCAGAGGTCGCAATCACATAACCGGATGAGACGCCACCAAGCTTCAAAAATTTGTGATACTCGTCTTTTGTAAATGTCAACGAGTATCGAGACCTGTCTTTTGTAAATGTCAACAGGGCTCGGGTTGAGACTTAGCTGTCTGCTGATTCAGAGGTCGCAATGACATAACCGGATGAGACGCCACCAAGCTTCAAAAATTGGTGATACTCGTCTTTTGTAAATGTCAACGAGTATCGAGACCTGTCTTTTGTAAATGTCAACAGGGCTCGGAATTGAGACTTAGCTGTCTGCTGGTTCAGAGGTCGCAATGACATAACCAATTGAGACGCCACCAAGCTCAAGGTTGGTGATACTTATCTTTTGTAAATGTCAATAAGTATCGAGTTTGTAGTAGAATTTGGGAGAAGTCTCGTTTTCACGGGAAGAAACGAGGGAATCACTGTCATAGGTTTAATGTTAACGTAACAGCGAAATGTATATGTGGTCTTACCATTCTATGGATGAGAATTGGTAAGTGACTTTGGAGGTCTCATTCTCTCGGAGAGAGATGAGGGAACTGCTGTCATAGGTTTAATATTAAATAACAGCGGAATATATGTGGCCTTACCATCCTATGGATGAGAATTGGTAAGTGACTTTGGAGGTCTCATTCTCTCGGAGAGAGATGAGGGAACTGCTGTCATAGGTTTAATGTTAACATAACAGCGGAATATATGTGGCCTTACCATCCTATGGATGAGAATTGGTAAGTGACTTTGGAGAGGGAATCAAATGGGAACTGGTCCCTTAGGATTTTTAGCAAATCCCCAGCTGTCAACGGGTTTGATATGCCTTTACCAACTACCGTTTGAGTTGGGCTAGCCATGCTATTCCCCTCAGAATGATGAGTTGTCGAGGACTTATGTTGGGCTTATAGGCCAACATTTTTCTCTATCCTTAATCGTTAAAGGATATTGGATTATTAGGTTAATGTCTGCATAACCTTGATTCCCCTTTAGGATAACCGGTGCGCGGCCAGGTTCCTGTTGGTTTTCGGCTGTATGACCTCACTTGGAGGAAGAGAAAGGCTCTCTTTGTGTGTGCTCCAGACACGGAGATCTTGATCAGAGGTGTAGTGTTAACTTGATCAAGAGAAGGATCCTTGATTAAGGATAATATTTCTTTAAGAACTTGCCATTGATCGGCATCATGAGTAGGTCGCCCTCTGTAGTCGCGAGGCGGTATGCTCCGTTTGAATAGACTGTTTCTATTACAAACGGTCCTTCCCATTTAGGCTGAAATTTGCCTTTGGTCTTGTGCGTCATAATCATCGGTCGTCTGACGGCTAAGACCAGGTCTCCTTTCTGGAAGACTCTTTGTTTGACCTTCTTATTGAAGGCTTTTGAGATTCGAGCTTGATATAGCTCGATATGCTACTGAGCTTGTAGTCGCTTCTCGTCCAAAGCTTCGAGCTCTTGAAGGCGTAGGCGATCATTGTCCTCTGATGTGATTTTAGTAATCAGAGCTACGCGCAACGATGGCATCTGGATTTCCAATGGGAGGACTGCTTCGCACCCATATACCAGGGAAAAGGCGTATTGCCTGTCGGTGTCCGCACCGTGGTTCGGTAGACCCAAAGACATTCACCGAGCTTTTCGTCCCAATCTCTCTTATTCGAGGAGACGAATTTCTTGAGCAGCTTGATGATTGTTTTGTTGAATGCTTCCACCAAGCCGTTAGCAGCAGGATTATAGGCGGTTGAAGCTACATTCTGAATTCGGTATTTATTGCAGAACCGATAGAATACTTGGCTTATGAATTGGGGACCGTTGTCGTGGATGATCCGCCTAGGGACACCAAATCAATGGATGATGTGGTGCTTGATAAAGTGAACTACTTTGGAGGTTTTGACTTCAACCAGTGGTATAGCCTCCGCCCATTTTGAGAAGTAGTCGGTTATTGCTAGGATAAACCGGTGACCTTTTGTCGAAGAAGGACTGATTAGTCCTACGACGTCTATTCCCCATGCTTCAAATGGCCATGAAGCAGCAGTCGGGTGGAGTAACTCCGAAGGCTGGTGTATGAAGTCCGCATGAATCTGACATGCTTTACACCTTCGTGCATATTGGATAGCGTCGGCTATCATAGTTGGCCAATAATATCCCAGCCTATGCAACCTGTCTTTAAGCTTTGGACCTGGCTGATAAGCTCCGCAAGTGCCATCATGCGCTTCTTGGAGCGCTTCCTGTGCCTCTGAATTGGAAAGGCAACGGAGGAGGACACCGTCATATGAACGACGGTAAAGTGTCTTCAGAGTCGGATCGTAGTAGAAACGGAGAGACCTTCGTCTGATAGATGCCGCTTCTTTAGGATTGTCTGGAAGCAGACCGTGCAAAGCATAGTCAATGAGAGGAAAGCGCCAATCCCTCGGCTCAAGATTCGTCGAGACATTATAGACTTCTCGAGTTCTTAGCATGTGCTTGGAGCATACAAGATGTCGAGTTGCGACTGTGAGGTGATACTCGGTGTCGGCTGGCAAGGCTAGAGTTGTTGCTAAGGTAGCAAGGGCGTCCGCCTTAGTATTTTGAGATCGGACACATGCCCGATGTAGAAACCTTCAAATAGGTTAGCCAATTCGATGGCTGTATAGTAATAAGGCACCAAGTCCTCATGGCGGACTTCGTATTCGCCTTTAACCTGATTGATGATCAGTTTTGAATCGCCATAAGCTTCGAGGTAGCGTACCCCCATTCCATGGGCGAGCTGAAGACCAATGAGCAGAGCATTATATTCTGCCACATTGTTGGAGCACGATTCTGTCAAAGAAAATGCTCTGGGCAGGACATGATTCTGTGGAGAGATAAACACAACCCCCACTCCGGCAATAATTTTGCCTTTAGGGCCCATTCGCGATGCTCCATCAAAGAACATCTGCCACACTTCCTCTTCTGAGGTTGCATAAGACTCGAAGACTTCATCAGGGATATCTTCGTGAAGTTTTGAATGCTCCGGAGCTGGATGAGCAGCCAAGAACTCTGCAAGGGCCTGGCCTTTAACCGCCTTCTGAGGCGTGAAGATCATGTCGTATTGAGACAATAAAAGTGCCCACTTAGCCAATCTTGAATTCAATGATCCTGGCTTTGTCATAAGAAGACGCAATGGATTTACTCTGGAGATGACATGTATGGTCTGGCCGACCAAATAATGTCGTGTCTTCTGAACAGCGAAGACGAGAGCTAAACACTCTTTCTCGATAGGGTTGTAGCGAGATTCCGCTCCTATGAGAGTTCTGCTCAGATAATAAATGGCCTGCTCGTGGCCATTGTCGTCCTTTTGAGCGAGGAGGGCACCGAGGTAGTAGTCCATAGCTTTTACATAAAGCAAGAATGGCTTCCCTGATGTAGGGGCCACTAAGACTGGAGGCTTTGTGAGGTACCTCTTGATGTCTTCATAAGCTTCCTGACAAGCTTGATCCCATACGAAGGGAGTACCCTTTTCATGAGCCGGTGAACGGCTGACAGCGGCCTGAGAGATTTGCGATGAATCTTCTAATATAGGCCAGCCTGCCTTGCAAGCCTCTGAGCTCTTTGAGATTCCTTGGTGGATGCATGCTCTGAATGGCTTTGACCTTGTCTGGGTCAAGATGAATCTCTTTTGATGTGACAATAAACCCAAGGAACTTGCCACTTGACACTCCCAAAAAGGATTTTGTTGGGTTCATTTTCAGTTGATGAGCCCGCATTATGTCGAACATCGTTCTCAGGTCGCGAAGGTGTTCATTCTTGTTGCGACTTTTGACGGCAATGTCGTCGACATAGCATTCCACCGTTTTTCGGAGATGATCGCGGAAGATCATACTCATTGCCCGCTGATAGGTTGCTCCGGCGTTCTTCAGTCCGAAGGGCATTACCGTGTAGCAGTATACCCTAATGGTGTTCGGAACGAGGTATGCTTCTCGTCGTCGGGATACATCTTAATCTGGTTGTACCCTGAAAAGCCGTCCATGAAAGACATTCCTTCGAATCCACATGTGTTGTCGATCATGACGTCGGTGATGGGCAGTGGGCTTTGGGACAGGCCGTATTGAGATCACGGTAGTCGATGCAGATCCGTATTTTCCCGTTCTTTTTGAGGACGGGGACGATGTTAGCTACCCAATCAGGATGTTGTTCTTCCCGGATGAAGCCACATGCAATGAGCTTGTGAACTTCGGCTTCAATAGCTTCCATAATGTTCGGGCGAAACCAACGTTGTTGCTGCTTGACTGGCTTGACATCGGTCTTGATGTTCAGACGGTGCATAGCAACCTGTGGATCAAGTCCGGGCATATCTTCGTAGCTCCATACGAAGACATCTATATACTCCTTCACGAGCATTATCAATTCCTCCTTTTCTATAAGTGATAGGCTTTCACTTATAAAGATGGGCTTGGGGTTATCTTGACTTCCCAGGTTGACCTGCATCACCTTGTCTTAAGTAGGTGGTTCGCGCGATTCGAATCGCTTTTCCCATTGAAGGTCTGATTGCTGGGCCCATTGCTCCTCGTCAGTGGCTTCTGCGGGCTCCAATTGACTGCTTGAGGTCATATTAGCAGTGAGGTTTTTGAACATTCCTCCTATACTGACATCTGAATCCCACTCGGAGGATGAGGCTGAATGTGATGGAATCGGTTCATCGTCTTTGACTTGAACGGTTGCTGATGATGTGGGTGTAACGTATCCTAACCCCCTGCGTGTACTATCATAGTAATTTGCAGGTTTCCCTTTAGGCACAAGGTTCCGCGTCAAACTGCGCCTTCCTTTTTCGAAATTCAGGCCTGCTCCACGCTTCAAGTCGTATCCCATTTTCTTCATAATGTGGCGCGCTGGCCGCGCATAATGGAAGAACTGTGGGGCATCTGAATCTGAGCTAGGATCTGCAGTTGTGGATCCCCGCGGCCGGGTTCTACCGAAGATTATCGGCGACTGACCTTGTTTGGACGGAGGGATCACCAGTGTGGCCCCCTCTATAGCTTCCACAGATGTGCTGACCACACTTGGCTCATGTACGGGCACATGCAGAAAGCCATCTGTAATGGATTTAATCGACCCAATACTCGCAGGATAATCAAAAGAAATATTATCATTAATTACCCATTCACCTTCATCCTCTGAAGGAGTATTACATAGGGGATTATTGAGACATGCTATAATTGGTTCACCAATCAGAATAGCTGGCATGCCTGTTTCGGATTCTGAATCCGCCTCGTTGCCACTTTCATCATCGTCTGGCAATGATTCTTTTAGTGCTCTACCGGCCTCTTGATATAGGAGAGCGTCAGTGAAGTAGTTTTCCACCCTTTGAATGGTTGCCTCTCAGCAAAGACAGTTCGTACTGTCGCATCATCTTCAACATATTTGAAGCATTGATGGAGGGTGGAAGGGACGATCCAATTGGCATGGATCCATGGCCGTCCCAGCAGCAGGTTATATGATGTGTCAGCATCAATGACATAGCATCTCACTTCTGACTTCAGGCTCCCGATTCTGCAACGGAGTCGAATTTTTCCCAGTGGATGACTGCTCCCAGCGTTGAAATCGTATATTGTAGTAGTGGTTGCGGACAACCTATACAATGGTATGCCAAGGAAGTAGAGAAGTCTTTTGGGATGATGCTGAGTGCGGACCCCGGATCGACTTGTACCCTCTCAATGCATGTTGAACCGATATATCCGGTGTAGTACAGAGGTCGATCGTGCTTGTTATCTTTGAGAAGCATATCTTCCGCTGTGAAGGTAATAGCGGGCACCTTTGATTGTGCATGATGACATTCTGGGCAGGAAGACTGGACGTCGTTGTTAGGGATCTCAGGCATGCATGTCAGAAACGATTCTGAATTAGCTAGCGCATCCCTGAGTGCTTCTCTTGTCTCTTTCGAGAGGCGAAGGAGCTCGTGTATAGTGATACGAGCTGGGATATTGGCCAGTTGAGCCAATATGTCAAACCGAAAGGGCGTATCAAACCCTTGGCCTGGTGGTTTCTTCAACACGTGGTCGAATCGTACCTCTTTAGGTTTTTCTTTCCCTTTGGCTGGGATTAGAGTGGATGCTGGTACTTGTACTGACGTCGTTTGCTGTTGTATCTCGTCAGTAGACTTTTCATACTGCCTTAAGTATGATTTTCCGGATCGGGTGCCCGTTTGCTGAGGCGTATCGGCTTGCGCTGCGCAAGCATGCTTTTCTCCTTCGGAATCACTGAGGGAAGCCGATGTAAGATTGCCGTCGTCTGGCAGGAGGGAGATGACATTGCAAGACTTGCCCTTTGAGTTGGGCTGCTTTGGATCCCGCTGTACGTCTTGGACGAGGTCTGGATGTATCCACATGACTTCTCCTGTCTCCAATGTTAAGGGAACAAGACCCTTATTGTTTTGAGCTGTAGCTGGGAGATGTTTGACTTCCAACCGTGGCGCAGGGACGGAATAAGTCCCGTCGGGAACTGTGATTTTTGGGGCTCTGCCGAACTCAAGAGTCACCAGATTGGCAGTGACTTTCTTTTGCTCCGTCTTTAACGTCAGAACCCCGGCATCAACCAAGGCTTGAATTTTATCCTTGAGGACATAGCACTTGTCAGTAGGATGGTGAACCATCCTGTGGTAGAGGCAGTATTTAGGGTCGTTTGTGCGCCCTATCTCATTGGGACGCCGCGCATCTGGCAGCTTTATTTTGTTCCCTTTGTGGAGCAGATGGAATATGGTGACCACCTGATCGTCTTTGAACGAGTACTGCTTTGGAGGGAACTTAGGCTCCTGATTGTTGAAGCCGCTCTTCTTGGCCTTTGACTGCACATCTCCAGATAGTTCCACAGACATAGTCTCTTTGCCTTTAGCTTGAGAGGATTGCGGTAGGTCGCCACGCCTTTTGTTGTTCATCCCCCACTTGCCTCTAGGGGCGGATGGTTCAAACTTATTAGCCGACTTCTCGGCTATCTCAGCTTGTTCGACCAATTCTTTCCAAGTGTGGGCTTTGACAGCCCCCATGCGAGCTTCTACTTGGTCTAGGAAGTTGTGTCTGCATGTCTGCAAGAGCATGGGTAATGGCATCCCAGCTGGGCACATCAAGGATAAGTTTCTGAACCGTTCAATGTAGTTACGGACAGATTCGCCCTTCCTCTGTATAGTGGAGAGGAGTTTGTCCATGGTTACCTCGGTATCATCCTCATAGAAACGAGAGAGGAACCGAGTTTCCAGGTCGATCCAGGAGTTGATAGAGCCCGGGGGAAGACTGCGAAACCAGTCAAACGCCACCCCCTTTAAGGTGCCAATGAAAAGCCTAGCCATTATGGCGTCATTGCTTATAACATTACCAGTCTGAGACCGGAAATAGTAGATGTGCTGATTTGGCGAGCTCTTTCCATCATAGGTATGCAGCGTTGGCGGTTTGAACTTCGGTGGGTATGGCACCGAATCTCACTCCAGCGGATAAGGACAGACTGTCCCTACCTTCTTTAATTCATCCCTCTGAGCTAGGGACGCGATCTGAGCTTGGAGGCCCTTAAGGACTTCGGCGTCTAGGGAAGAACCCTCCTTGGATTTCTCCGGCTTTGGTTGCTCATTGCTGAAGTGTTCCTCCTCATCGCGATTGCTCCCGGCATCATTGTTATTCCAGTTATTGAGGAGTTGAGCGAGCATCTGTTGAATATTGTCCAGAGCCTCTTGCTGAGTCTTGGAAGTTTGCTCCTGGGCTTCCAGGCGCCGACGAAGATCGTCGTTGACGTTATCAGCCATATTGACTGATGCTCTGTCTGTTCGCACCGAACTGACTGTCGCCGAAGAGGAGTACCCACTATCTTCATCTTCTCCGTCCGATGATTGGAGTGATCATGTGGGCTGTGACGAGGCTAGGGCCAACGAGGAAGAAGGCTGCTCGTAATTGTAGGGTATCGCCACCCTAGATCTGGTGTTTCGGAAAACACCCTCTTCTTCATGCACCAAGACTTCGCCCAAGCCTGGGCTGTAGTCTGGATCTGGGGACTCTTGTCCTCTTCCGGTCATGTTGACAGATGCGGAGGGTAGATCTCGCGAGATGCTCCTTTTGCGATGTTTCACCGGGACTTGCACCGATAGTCGATCAAAATCCGACCGTCGTCTTGGAGGCGTGGCGGAGATTGGTCCCAGCCGGCAATGGACCGAGTGGAGTGTCAGCAGTTGACATCCCCTGTGTTGGCAATAGGGGGAAGAGGTTTGTCTATCCGTCAACAATTTCCTCAAATCGAACCCGCTCGGGTCCCTGCAATCGAGCGCAAAGGCTCTTTTGGATCGTGCATAGGGCGATGTCCTGCTTCTTTTATCCCTGCAGACGGGATTAGCACTGAATAGTGCTTTAGTTCTAGCTTCGCTATTAGACGCGAACTTAGTGCTTAACGCACTAGAAAGTGGAGCATGCTGTGGTGCTTTACCCGCTATGCTGTTGCAAAGGCAATTAGCCTTAGATGGTACCTTGGCTTCGGCTTCGCGGTCACGGACCCTGTGCGTACGCTGTGGTACAGTAGCTTCGTTCATGAGAACGAGGCCGGCGCGAGGCATCGCTGCCCTTGAATTGGACGACGGTATGATTGCCGTCGTAACTTTATGATTGGAGCAGACAGGCATCTTGCCTTTTTCTTCGCGGGAGAGGCGCGGTTTAGGCGTAGCTACGCCTGAAGCTTCGGTTGAAGACTTCTGTTTAGGCCTCCATATCCGCCTTGGCAGAGGAGGCTAAGGTTCGCAGGGAACCTGATTAGCCACACCGAGGCTGAGGAGTGTCGGCAGAATTCTGCTTCCGGTTTCTGATTTGAAACCTTGGTCGTGGAAATCCTCCTATGCTTCCGTGCTCGAAGCGTTGGGCCACCCCCAGAGAGGACTTCTTCAAATCTTGCTTGATCGAACTGAACCACCAAGTTCTCACAAGTAAAGGAATCAGACTGCGGACGTGCTTCCTTGTTGCGCCAAATAACCGCAGAAGGTTCGCAGAGAACCTTTTCAGTCTCCGCAGAGACTTTCCTTGAAGATATAGCCAGAGAAGCTCTGGCTGCACCGGCTTTTCTGAATTCAGAGTTAGACCGAAGGTCTGTTCGCCGCATTGCGACACTTGATTCTCGGCAGTGGAGAATTTCTTCCCCAGCGGAGTCACCATCTTGTTTTCCATTATAATTGCAAAGGGGAAAAACTTACAAAAAAGAGTTTGAGGAGCAAATTACAAGTATTCTTAAAAGATTACAAGTAGATCTCCTCAGAGATTCTGAAGAAGTGTGCCGATAGGAGTCTGGTCAGCGCGCGACCACTTTGTCCCTTTGACGATGCGAGCGATGAGATTCCCTTCTCGCCTGGTTCGGGGAATCAGAGAACAGAAGGTTGGTAGAACCCTCTTGCTGCTTCTCAAAATCGCCTTCAATTAGGAATTCCTTCTCGCCTGGTTCCGGAGATTCCTTGAGAAGAAGGACGATGTTAGGGTATCAACACCCTGAATAGAGAAAGCAATTCTCTAAAAGGTCTCTGAATTCAAGAACGCACGGTGCGTTATGAAGAAGCCTCTGCTTGTGGAGTCCTCTTCTATGCCTCTCTCTCTTGATCGATCGATCCTCGTATGTGTCTCCTTGTACCCCTGGCGGGCTATTTATAGGGAGAGCAAGGGTATAATCGTCCCTTGAAAATATGAAAACAGATTGAATCGAATCTGTTTAAAATCTGGAAAGTAGCCTTGCTGCGAGGCTAAGATCAGCTTCTGCGAAGCTAGAATTGGCAGGTCGGTTGACCTTCTCGATCCTTTCCATATCGTTGGAGGTTTCCCCTGATCCTCTTACTCGTTTTAGAAGAGTCAAGAGATTGTGGCAATCAACTGCCAAATTTGATCTCTGATTTGATCTTAATTAGATTTGATCTGATTGGATCCGATCTTATCCGGAGATTTGATTGGTCAAAGGTTGACCGTGGCAGATTCATAGCGGAGCCGTCCGCATTGAGCTCGTAACGGAGCTAGAGGCAGCTTCTGGCGAAGTCCGAAAGAAACTCTTTGGCGGAGCTGGAAGTCCTCTTTGGCAAAGTTGCGAGTTAGCTTCCTGGCGAGGCTTTGAATGGCTTCAAGGCGAAGTCGAGTGATATTAGCCTCTCAAGCGAGGCTATTCCTTTGGGCTCATGCGATGCTAAATGTTAGCATCTTTAGACCTGCTGAGGTCTGTTTAGAAACAATCCGGGTTCACTGTCTGCTTGCTGGATCAGTGGAGTCCAAGTTGCTTCCTTGTCCCTCGGAGATGGGTGAAAACTGGTCTTCAGCTCATCTGTCACTTGTCTTTTGTAAATGTCAACAAGTTTAGACATTGTTTGGACAAATAAGAATCTTGTCTTTTTTAAGTGTCAACAACAGGTCTCGATGCTCGTTGACATTTACAAAAGACGGGTATCACCACCTTTTGAGCTTGATGGCGTCTCAATCGGTTATGTCATTGCGACCTCTGAACCAGCAGACAGCTAAGTCTCAACCCCGAGCCCTGTTGACATTTACAAAAGATAGGTCTCGATACTTGTTGACATTTACAAAAGACAAGTATCACCAACCTTGAGCTTGGTGGCGTCTCAATCGTTATGTCATTGCGACCTCTGAACCAGCAGACAGCCAAGTCTCAATTTTGAGCTTGTTGACATTTACAAAAAACAAGTCTCAATCCTGAGCCCTGTTGACATTTACAAAAGACAGGTCTCGATGCTCGTTGACATTTAGAAAAAACGGGTATCACCACCTTTTGAGCTTGGTGGCGTCTCATTCGGTTATGTCATTGCGACCTCTGAACCAGCAGACAGCTAAGTCTCAATCCTGAGCCCTGTTGACATTTACAAAAGACAGGTCTCGATACTCGTTGACATTTACAAAAGACGAGTATCACCAATTTTTGAAGCTTGGCGGCGTCTCAATAGGTTATGTCATTGCGACCTCTGAACCAGCAGACAGCTAAGTCTCAATTCCGAGCCCTGTTGACATTTACAAAAGATAGGTCTCATCTTTCGATCCGACAAGGACCGATTTCGGGCTTGGTGGCGTCTCAACCAGTTATGTCATCGCGACCTCTGAACTGACAGATAGCCAAGTCTCATTATCCAACCCAACAAGAACTATGTTCTCAAGAAATTGCAATACAATTTGGAACCGCAATTCAGAAAGAAGAATAAGATTGGAGATTCGACAAAAAAAAAGAGAAGAAAGAATTGCATTTATTCCAAAAGGATAAAGTACATGGAGCTATAGGCGCACACTGTAAGATCTGAGCCGCTCTCCAAGGGAGTCCAGCCTCGTCCTCCTGTCATCAGCAGCCTGGGCAAGCGCTTGCGACCTCAGCTCGGCCTCATTAAATTCCATTGCCTGGGTCAGACGAGCTTCAACCTCCGCCAAAGTTGCCCTCTGTGATAGCCCCTGCTGTGAGAGCTCTTTATCTTGAGCCTTAAGCTGCTTAAGCCGCGCAGTTTCTTGAAGACGCACCAGTTTAGCCTTGGATAAAATAAGATTTGCTTTCCTGATCATTTTCTCGGCCTTCCCAATCTTGTCTTCAGCGTCAAGAAGAGCATTGGTGGAGGCGTCAATCGCACTTCCGACCTCTGCCTGCCTTGTTTCCAAGGATTTCAAGTCAGAAGAGATAGCCTTAGCAGCCTCTTGAGCGGCAAGCCGGGCCTAGTGCTTTTGAGCGACAAGACGCGCAAACCGCTCATCAACTAAAGACTCCAGGTCCAAACAGCGGAGACGGCGCCATTCCTCTACATCCTTCTCAAATTCATCCACCAGGAGTTCCAAAGCAGTAGCCTGCTGATACCCCTCGAAATCCCGAATACTTTCGATGCCACGGGAGAGGACCACCTTTAACTTTGAGAACGGCATAGTCGAGCCCTTCAAAACCAGGTCGATAGTTTGCCCTAAGCCTTTATAAAAGTTATCGACGAGGTCACCTATATAGTCGTTCTCAACCTCAGCCACTTCTGGTAGAGAGGTAACTTCAGAAAAATCCACCGGCCTGGTCGTCACTATCGTGGAAGGAGCAATGGGAACATCAACAGCAGGACAGATGGTCAGTGACTTCTGCGGAGTCTTCATGGAAATCAGCGCGCTAGCCATCGCTGAGGTAGGGCTGGCAACCACCTCCTGAACAGCAGGCTCAACTACCAGAGTTGGGGAAGTAGGGCTTGTAATCACCCTCAGCTCCGCACTTGGCAAAATTGTCGGCACCTCACTTGTTGATATAGTTGGGAGTGAGGACACCTCCGGAACTGCTCCCCCTTCAACCTCTGGTCCTTCGGCTGACTTGGGCCGATAAGAAGGCAGGTCGCCATACAGCGCATCCAGCACAGCAGCATCAGCCGCGATCGAAGCGCTCATGTCACCCCTTGACCCTTCGGGGAAATCTTCTGGCTCTCTTAAAGCTGATGCATCTTGAGGCCGAACACCTGTAACAAGACTGCGATTAGTCGCAACACTACATGCAAAAGAAGCCAAGAGGTTAGGACAATACCAAAGGATGATGTCGCCTCAAACATCTCGTCAGCCACATCAGTCTCCAGCGGCTCCATCGGGAAATTTTTGGCAGAATCAGCACGAATAGCTGGCCCGCTTTCGCTTGCCGAATCTCCTGTGGACCACCCAATAGAGCTCGATGCCACAGGACTTCCTTTAGAAGTCCCAGCGCCCGAGGGACCAATGTCGGCCGCATCACCTCCGGACTCTTCCGGACGGGCAAAAGAATCAGCTTCAGTTCCATAAGTAAATAGGGGATCATAATGTTCCCCTTGCTCTCCAGCTCCCTCAGCTCCTACAATCAAGAAGAATCGATAACAAGTCAATGGGAACACACAAAAAGGCATATTATATGGACAGGGTTAATCTTACCCAGACCCGGAGCGAATTCACTGCTAGTCGGTTCAGCAACCGACGGTCCAGCCGCTGATAGGGTAGCAGGAGGAATCGCTGTAGAGGGATGACCCTCCACGACGATCGTTGGAGCTTGGCGGCGGGGCTTCTTCGCCAATGATTTCCTACGAGAGCTACCTGCCCGCTTTCTTTTGAAGTGGACTTCGGAATCCTCTTCCTCCACTTCTTCTATACAGCGAGAGGGAGCCGTCCCCATCACGCCAGAGCCAGTTGCAGGAGTCTCAGCCCCCGCTCCCACCTCGAAGTGAGGACTCTCGGCATCTGAAGCCTCGCTGTCTTCCACAGCAACAAACTCCTTTATACCTGGAGTGCGAACCCTTTTACCTTCCCTTTTATCAGAAGCCTTCTGTCTCAGCCGCTGAGAAATTAACTTCACACCAGAGCTGTTAGCATTGAACCCAAGAGGTGTGGAGTTGGAAGTGGCATACCATTGGCAAAAGCACAGGGTCATTAGGAGATTGGGATTCTTTAACGGCGTACGCAGCCGCGCCCCAGTACCGCCTGCAGTAAAGAATCGCCAAGCACGGGCCCCATCAATAAGGCTCCCCATGAAAGCCAAATTGAGATTCGGATTGCCCATGTACAGTTGGTCATACCCAAACTGACGGGCAAACCGACTTGGAACATAGGGCTCCCGGTAGCAGGTGTCCCCGCTTCTATACAATAAATGCGAGGGCCAGATACTGACCAGCCACTTAAAAATTCCCCGGCTCAGGGACGAATGCCCCTCCCCATCTTTGAACTCTTCCCCATAGCCTGCACCCCGAATACGGAGAAAACAGCAGAAGAGACTATAGACGTCATAGCGACGTACTAATTTACGGGCCTCAGCCACGTATTTCTTCTGCCATGAGCATCCTTCGAATCGGCGGAGGAGCGCCATTCGAACATCCTGCGGGGGATCCTCTCCAGCTTCGATTAGAGAAGGACAATGCAAGGCGAACCACGCCATCAAGTAAGTATACGACGACCTATTTTGGGGTTAGGTCCGTCGCGGGGCAAAATGGTCCCCTTTTCACGCTTCGTCGTTGGTGGCCTGCAAAAAGCCTCCGTCAATGCACGAAGGCCTCTCTGGATACAGCACACCATGGCCGAGAGAAGTCCCAGAGGACGACCATGAACCAAACAAACAGCGGGCAGCAAAACATTCGGATGAACGAGGTCACCCGAAGAAGACGGCACCACGCACCTCTTCAGCCAGACTGTCAAGAAACCAGCCAGAAGTGCCTTCCGGGACATCGGCCTGCGAGCCTAATGATGGAAGCTTCGAAGAACATCACCCTGCTCATAGGGACCATCGTCTTCCTTCACAACTAGGTCCCCTTGGGAGTGCTTTTGCATCCGGTTAAAGATGTCTTCATCAGCAACTCCGCAATGTGCTGCCTCAGGAGCATTCTCCATGTCTGGGAACAAATAGTCTCCCCAGCTTTTCAAGCTACAGGAGGTTCCCTTATTGCCCCCATGCATACTGGAGCAAATATACAAGTGGCACATTAACTCCCTGTAGGTCTCGAACAAGGCAGGCTCCTGCTTCTCCAGAAGAGCCAATTCTGCCTCGCACTGGAAGTATTCTTCATAGGGAAGAGACCCAAAAGGCAGAGCAGAGACTTCCCACATCTCATGCAAGGCCATACCCAACTCACCGACAGGGGTGAAGAAAGTCCCCGAAGCTGGGCAATACAATTCAAAGATGGCGTAGAAGCACGCCACATTCATCTCAATGCCGTAACAGGTCGCCCTGACGGCTTCATAGAGGTTTAGCCCCTCCAAATCCTCCTCGAAATGAGCAAGGATGTAGGTAGTCAAATCCACCCACCATGCCTTCGGAGGGTGAATCCAGCCTGGAGTCCTGAAATCAATGGCCGAGAAGTTCCCATTAACCTTGAAGAATTGGTTGCCAAAGGTCAACGCCACTGCAGGATTTTCTCCCACTGGGATGTCTCGCGACACGTTCCCAGGATGCAGGCCCATTATGCAATGAGGAGGCCCCGCTCTTGCATAACCAGGAGATTGAAGCATCAATTTCCTATGTGAACGGAGTCAGCACTCCGGCTCACTTCCCACGACATCTTCCGAGCCTGCGTCACACACTGGAAGGAAGACAAAGAAAAATGGCGTTTGTTGGACGGAAGGTAGAATCTCTCGCCATCCAACTGGAAAATCCACTGCCCTTCCCCTGCATGTAGTTGGTGGTCAGGGTCTGGTGCGGCATCTCCGAACATGAAATCGGGCTTCTTATAGACTCGACGGTCAATGTCTTCAAGAGGAGCTGTGGTCAGGATACTCCTCGTGGTATATTGATCACCACTATGAATGAGCGTGTCCCGAACGATGGAGCTCCGCTCACTGAACAGAGAAGCCTGCCCTTGAAATTGCAAGCTGATATTGCCATCCGATCCCATGGTCGTCCCGAACAGGTTGTTTGAAGGAACAGGAGTATAGTGTACTGCAGGAACAAAGAGAAACTATGATTATTTCATCAGCCGAAAGAGGGCTAAAATCAGAATGCAAAATTTGACAAGGCATAGCCTCGCCCTCTGAGCAAGGATTGGCCTAAACGATAGCTTCGTCCCGAAGCTTAGCTTCGCAGCTGCAGTGTAACTCCGCATCCTACACGAGGACAGGATGCAGGAAAACATCCAAGTGTTAGCTCCGCTTTGGAAGCTTAGCTTCGAACAACAGGATGTGACAAAACCTCGAAGGATAACTTCGTCAGAAGGGCATTACGGTCCTTTTCTGCCAAATTTCAAAGGACAGCTTCGCATCCTGTCATTCAACAGATGTGAACCGCCTAAAGGTTAACTTCGCTAGGAAGCTTGAGGAAGGGCTCTTCAGTTCTTGGATTCCCGATCAAGGAATCAAGGTAAAATCAGGAAATTGGACTCCCTAAAATCATGAGACCATGATTGTTCTCATGTTGGATTTATCCAAGGACAGCCAGAGTTCAGCCTTAAAGGAGAGACGACAGTCTCTAATGTTCTCATGTTGGATTTATCCAAGGACAGCCAGGAATCGGCCTTAAAGGAGAGACGATAGTCTCTAATCAAAAGGAAAAGTTCCCTACTGGCGATTGGTGGTTCGATGACCGGAGGAGGAGAAGGACCCTCCGCTGCAGAGGTTGCGATCTCTTTTCCCGCTCGTCTCTTGGGCGCCATTGAAGAACTGTGGAAGTTCTTGAATTCTTGAAGAAGAAAGATGAAGAAGAAGAGTCAAAGGTCTCTAAAAAAAAATTTTCAAGTGAAGAGATCTGCTCTTTCTCAGCCCGATCGGGCTTTTATAGGCCAATCAGCGCCTGAAACGACGCCTCGAAAACAGTACAGGCTGTCGTTTCAAATTAATTTGAAACGCCGCCTAAAGCGCCTTCCCGAGAAGCGCTGATTCAGCCACAAAGGCTTAACTTCGCCAATGAATCAAGGTGCGGACTTCGCACAAGTTCATCAAGAACTTTGCCAAAGAGGTGGCCTTAGCCCACTAAGGGTATAGTTCGCCGACATGCCAGCATCGTGCGAAGCTCATTCAAATGGATCCTATCCTTAACTCTGCACAAAGTTTAGCCCCGCTACGGCCAAATTCTCAATGAAGGCAGGCAAAAATCAGATGAACAGAAGATAAACTTCCATTGATTTAAAAGCAAAGGTACATTGATATTACATCAAGGTTATGTTTCGTACAACAGATTCAGTTACTCAGCAAGATCATTTGCGCAAAAGGCATACAAGTGGTTTTATCTGCTTTCAAGCCAGACCAACTGGACACGAAAGGCCTTCCTCCTGCACAAGGCCGTAACCAGTTGTGCCACGAGGACACGGCCATAATTCTCCACAAAAATGGCAGATTTTGCCACCAGGAAGCTGGATCACCTTTGATAAAAATTGGCAATGAAACTTATCACCGCCAACACGATAGATCACCTATAATGGGAATTGGCAGTGATGTCAGTGATCTCACAGGTGTGACATCCGCCTTCCCGAAGTGGATCATCTCGGATAAGCGGCCACCAGCCTCACCTCAGAACGAATCATCTCGGATAAGAGGCTGCCAATAGCCTCTGGGACACACATCAGCTGTCCCAAGTTGTTCCTCCTGCTTAAAAGTAAAGCTTCAACTGGGGAAGCATAAGGCAACTTTTCGGTCTCTTTCATCAAGACACAAGATCGGCGAACATAGCTCACTGCAATGCAAATTGGAGCAAGTTAGCAGTTAAACACAAAAGATACTGCAAAAGTGCTAAAGCTGAATTCTTTGGGGGCGAAGCAATCCGATTTCGATTGGAGTAGAGGATAAGCCTCGCTTGCACAGTGATGATGGGCTAGCTCAGCAAACGCCAAGTCCTAGCCTCGCCTATATGGCTAAGCCAGACTGATCCTATGGGACACAGTCTTAGCCTCACCTATATGGCAAGACTAGCTCAACCTTGAGGAGACTAAGTCCCAAGTTCTGCCTATGCAGCGGACTTAACATGCAATGATCTTTCTGTGATCAAGTCAAGATGATAGCTTCGCTGGGAAGCTATGTCAAAATCCTTCTCCGCAGATCAGTTAAATGGAGAACAAGGGAAGCTAATCCCTGAAGCAGCCGCTAAAGCTAAATTAAGGAAGACAAAGTCCTTAAAATCGGTGAAGTCATTGAATGATCAAGACTTACCAGTCCTTGGCTGGATAATAACCAGAGTGGGCATTCCCACTAATCCAGAGATCTGAGTATCTCTCTCAACCAAGAGAAGAGAAGAAGAGCAGATAACTTCTCTCTTCAGAGGACCTCAAGTGTCCTATTTATAGGCCCCATGGCCTGAGCGCTGCCGCCTCAAGCGTGGAAGCACGAGCGCATTTAAGGCATTTACTACGCCTTGAGAACAGGGACGGCTTCCCTTAGAACCGTGCAAAGGGAGAAACGTCTCCCTCATAAAGGCACTTATGGCGCCTTGAAGAAAGGGAATATCCTCCCTTGGAAACGTGCAAATCGGAGAATATCTCCCTCGATCAGCACGAAGAAAGGAGTAATCCTCCTCGTAACTAGCCCACGGCAGTTGGCCTCGGGAAAGTGACAGATGTCCCAGAGCGAACCTATCTAGCCGCGAAGCTACCTAGACACGAGTCTACATGATTCCTCGGTGAATCTACATCCCAAAGTAGGATTAAAGCGAAGCTGAACTCAACCATCATGGCGACGTTCATACTCTATTCTCCACCGATCAAAGCAGTTCAAAGTATTTCGAAGTCTGAGCCATTGCAGACTTTCGAAAACTTTGAAGGGGGTCTTGTTGATACTTAAAAAAGACAAGATTCTTATTGGTCCGAACAATGTCTAAACTTGTTGACATTTACAAAAGACAAGTGACAGACAAGCTGAAGACCAGTTTTCACCCGTCTCCGAGGGACAAGGAAGCAGCTTAGACTCCACTAATCCAGCAAGCAGACAATGAACCCGGATTGCCTCTAAACAGACCTCAGCAGGTCTAAAATGCTAGCACTTAGCATTACATGAGCCCAAAGGGATAGCCTCTCCTGAGAGGCTAATATCACTCGACTTCGCCTCGAAGCCATTCAAAGCCTCGCCAGGAAGCTAACTCGCAACTTCGCCATAGAGGACTTCCAGCTCCGCCAAAGGGTTTCTTTCGGACTTCGCCAGAAGATGTCTCTAGCTCCGCTGTGAGTTCAAAGCGGGCATCTACGCTATTGGTCTGCTATGGTCAACCTTGGACCAATCAAATCTCCAGATGAGATCGGATCTAATCAGATCAAATCCAATTAAGATCAAATCAGAGATCAAATTTGGCAGTTGATTGCCACAATCTCTTGACTCTCCTAAAACGAGTAGGAAGATCAGGAGAAATCCTCCAACGATATGGAAAGGATCAAGAAGATCAACCGACCTGCCAATTCTAGCTTCGCAAAAGCTGATCTTAGCCTCACAGCAAGGCTACTTTCCAGATTTAAACAAATTCGATTCAATCTGTTTCCATATTTTCAAGGGACGATTATACCCTTGCTCTCCCTATAAATAGCCCACCAGGGGTACAAGGAGAGGCACGCATACGGGCGCACGAGACCAGAGAGAGGTGCAAGAGAGAGGACTCCACGAGCAGAGACTTCTTCATAACGCACCGTGCGCTCTCAAATTCAGAGACCTTTTAGAGAATTATTTTCTCTATCCTGGGTGTTGATACCCTAACATCGTCCTTCCTCTCAAGGAATCTCTGGAACCAGGCGAGAAGGAATTCCTAATTGAAGGCGGTTTTGAGAAGCAGCAAGAGGGTTCTACCAACCTTCTATTCTCTGATTCCCTGAACCAGGCGAGAAGGGAATCTCATCGCTCACATCGTCAAAGGGACAAAGTGGTCGCGCGCTGACCAGACTCCTATCGGCACACTTCTCCAGAATCTCTGAGGAGATCTACTTATAATCTTTTTTAAGAATACTTGTAATTTAGCTCCTCAAACTCTTTTTTGTAAGTTTTCCTCCTTTGCAATAATGGAAAACAGCAGCGTGGAACATTTTGAAACCACCACCACCTCCAAGCTTCAAATGGCATATCAACCGGAGGAATCTAGTGGAGAATCCAAGTCTCAATGCCACATGGTCCAAGGGAATGACTCCCTTGAGGTACAATCAGATTCTCAATTAGATAATGATGATGCTAGTTCTTCATGTAATGATTTTGTTGATCCCCATGCTTTAAATGAAGAACTATCTATTGTGTGTGAAAAATTAATAGAAAAATATAACATTTTGAAAAAGAAGACATTTGCTTTAAATAAAGAAAATGAAAAATTGTCTTCTAAACTTGACAAGGTTTTGCAAGAGAAGGTTGAGGTCTATAATGAAAGGGATTCATTGAGATCTCAACTAGATCTTGCACTTAAAGAAAATGAGTTTTTAAAGTCTAAAAATGATTGTAATGATGTTTTGAATAAAAATAAAGTTTTAACTTCAAAAATTGATTTTGTTGTAAAAAATAATGATTCCTTGAAAAGGAAATTGATTTCATTTCAAAAGAATTAGAAATTTGTTTAAATAAAAATAAATCTTTAAAAAATGATATTGTTTCTCATGTTTGCCATGCTTCACCTAGTTTACCTTTTGCAAGTGCCACCTCTTCTTTAATTAACAATGATATATCTTTACTTAAGAAGAGTGTTGATTGTTTGGGCTCCACTTTGAGCCAATGTGTAGTGGGTCATACACGTTTGGAAACTTTGTTTCGAAAGAAGCAAGTTCCATCTATTATTCATGCACACCCCCCACGGCATACACATGCCCCACACGGACACCATCACACTTTGTATGCTCATGTGTACACTTGTACACATTGTGGACGTAAGGACCACCTTGCTAAATTTTGCTTTGATCGTATACATGATTGTAATTTAGCAAATAAATTTGGTTGGGTTAGGAATGGTACTAACCCCCATGGACCCAATAAGATATGAGTACCAAAGACCACCCCTCTTGTATTTGATGTAGGAGTGGGCTCTCGCATGACGTGAGAGTAGAGGTACCTTGGAGTGGATGCGTTCGAGCTTCATGGAAATCATTTGGATGCATCACTTTCAAGCGATGTTTGGTGGAGAGGACCACCTTGTTTTGGAGACATGGAGAGTTGCCTCATAGGTTTTGGTAACGGTCTCTTACTCCTTATTTATGTTTGCATGCTTTTCATGTTTATTATATATAGCATGTTTTGATGTTTATATGATCATTATGAAAATGCCATGATTATTAGACTCTTGACATGCATGAATAGCCCTTTTAAGACACCATGTTTAATATGGACCATTATTTTTGTGTTCTCACCTTTGTTTATCTATCATTTTATCATAACTTTAATAACATGTGAATTTACATAATAATCATGTTTATGTTTATCATGTTGATTTATGTCTTGTTTTATGCTTCATGATTTGAATATATGTTTAAATGTTAGTTTTCATTAAGACTAGGTATATATTTGTGCATATAGTGGGCCACATATAAATCTATATATGTTTGAGCTTGAATGCTTATTTGAACCCATTAGATGTACTAGTATAGTCTAGTTTTGATGATCCATGCATTTTAAACTTGTATTCCCATTTTGGTTTTGTTTTATGATCATGTGTTTTCATTTCATGTATATGTCTATTTTGCCAAACCTTAAGATATACATGTATACCCCTTCAGTCATTTTCTTTTCATGTAAATCTATACATATGGACTCAATTGTGTTTTTAGGGATATGTATGTATACTTTTTGTGTTGACAAATCATACATATACCTTAAAATGAAATTTATTTTAATGAAAATTTAGTTTTTCATGTTTCCATGTGTTTATATTTAACTTCATGTATATGTCCATTTTATCCAAATTATTGTTTATACATATACATCCTTTGAGCCACGTGCCTTCATGCATATATCTTTGTGGACTCGTTGTGTTTGAATATGTATGTATACTTTAGTTTGTATAGGACATACATATACCTTGAAGATTAAATAGTTTTGATGATTTTCATGTTTTCATGTTTCAAGGAACATTGAGCTTATTGTCCATCTTTCATGATTATGATCTTCACATTGTATTTGTACACTCACATTTATTATTTACTCATGTGTTTGTTTTCATGAGTCATATTTATGCTTAATTGGCTTAGAGTGTTGATTATCATGTGGATTTCATGTTTCATGAAAAATAATTTTGTTTTATTCCTTGCTTGAAGGATTTCATACTAGTTTACAAATTTTTCATATAACTAGTTGCGATATTCTTCATATGGTAGAGTTTTTCAAACAAAGCTTAATTTCAAATCTATTGTTTTTGAAAAACCCTACCATCTAATGGGTGGTTGGTTGGGAGACCATGCCTTGTGTATGCTTTACATTGAAAATCTTTTAAACTTGAACATGGTTGGGTGGTAGTTATATGATGTATACACTTGATCATTATTGTTGTTTCAATTGGTATCATTGGACTCTTTCAATTGGTATCAATATTAACATTTTTGTATACTCATATATTTTTTGTATATGTATGCTCGCACTTCAAAGAATATCAATTTCAATTGGTATCTATTTTTTCATACATATATATATCTTGTTTATGCTAAGCTTGAGTTTCAATTTTGTTTCAATTGATTAGTTTTCAATTGCTTTTCAATTGGTATCTCATTTCAAGCCTACGCATTATTTTAGTTGGTATTTAATAAAGGGGAGAAAATTTGTTTTGTATTTCAATTGGTATTTGGTTTACTTTTCCACTCCCTTGCTTTATGAATAGAAAATAATAATTTCAACTTGGTATCATATGTTTAAAAAGAATATAATACTTTTAATTGTTATCAAATTGTTTTATTAAGGAAATTCGATTTTCAAATTGAGAAAATTCAAAATTTTGTTTAAAGAAAATAGTCAAAAAGTTTTGATTTGTATTGCATATATTCAAGGAGAGCTTAACATCTCTTCTACATATAAATTCATGATGAGTGTATCTTGTATTGAAGAGCTTGACATCTCTTCTTTATGTGGTACACGTGTGTAGGGGGAGCTTCACATCTCCTCTTATGCATTACATAGTATACGTTTTGTGAATTAGGACTTGTCATCTCTCCTTCATGTAATGTATCTATGTAGGGAAGCTTCACATCTTCCTTTTCATGAATGTATATCGCATATACCATTTATTTGTTGATCTATGTTTACTTTCAATTGGTATCAAGATGCTACTTTGACATATTTTCAATTGGTACCTTAATTGATTGTCACCCCTATTTGGTTTTTGTTTTTGTTTTAGACAAAAAGGGGGAGAATATTGTTTTTTTTAACCCTTTGTTGATTCATTGTTTCGAACAAAAAGGGGGAGAAAAATTTATTGATTTGGTTTGCTTTTACTCCTTATTGATGATTGTTCTTTGTATTCAAAAGGGGGAGAAGATTTTATTTTGTTTTGGTTTTTACCCCTTTGTTGATGATTGACAAAAGGGGGAGAAAGATTTTGAATTTGATCAAGTTTTATATATGCATATTTATGTTTTGCATATATTAAGTTTAATTTATTTTAATTTTAATTGGTATCTAGAGCATGTTTTGTTTTCGAACATTTCATTGGTATCTAGAGCTTTTTATTGTTTATGCATATCTATGCGTTCATGTTTAAGAGCCTTCATTGTATATTCATTATGTTTATTTGTTTATGCATGAGGTAAGGGGAGCTTCTTTGAAGCTTAACTTTAATCCATGCATATATAACTCCATGAGTTTTGTCATCATCAAAAAGGGGGAGATTGTTGGCCCGGAGGCCTTCCTCTCTAATTTTGATGATGATTAACTCATGTAGTTATGTTACTAATAATCTTGTGATTTTAGTCTCAGATCATTAAACAAGATATTAGTTGGTGATTACTTCAAAAAGAGGAGTTTGGAAGCTTTCACATGGTGATTCCAGTGCCCGAGAATCAAGATCATACCTTTGCACTCGGTGGATCACGTTTGGGATCGAGTCGGCTTGAAGATGGAAGATCATCAAGAAAACTTAGGTATCCTAGTTATAGTTTAGTGTGTTGAGATTCATGTGTAAAGCTTAGAATAGATGATATGCTCAAGTGCACAACACACACGTTTTATGTTTGGATATTGGTTTTTCGGTTTTTAGTTTAACCGATATTTGTTTTCATGAATAGTTGATCAAAACAAGTTTAATTGGTTATGTATAGTAGATTCTTTCTATACATGCATGCTTAAACTTCTTAAACAAACTTATTTTGACTTTCTTATTCATGTGTTGAAAAATACAAGTTTGATAAAATACATGTTTTGGTTTTGGTAAAAATGTTAAAACACAAAAATGGTTTCATATGCTTGATATTTGAGTTAAAATGTTTATCACTATTTATGTATCAATGCAAAATGATAAAACTATTTTTGGGTATTTTTTACAAGAGATAAAAGATTTTCAGAAAATTATTCTTTACATGTGTTCTGACACAGAACAGTGGCTGACAGGCCAGGACGGCCGACCGCACGGTCGACCGTACCAAGGGCCGGTCGACCCTGCGGTCGACCGACGTGCACAGAGCTGTGCACGTCTGGCAGAACAGTGTGCCGGCGGCGACCGCCGGTCGACCGGACCAGCGAGCTTTGCTCTCTGTATCTGGGCGGTCGGCCGTGCGGTCGAGGACGATGCCCCAACGGTCATATTTCTGACCGTTGGCGGTCGACCGGGCGGTCGACCGCAAGCCTGTCAGGCTGCCAGATCAGCCTAACGGCTAGTTTTCTGTTTGGGCTATAAATACCCCATCTCTTTGGGGATTTTGATAAGACTTTTAACAAGAAAAATTCCCAGTTTCTCCAGAGTTTAAAAGAAGTTTTCAAAGAGTTTTAAAACTTAAAAGTTTCATCTTTATTGTTTTTCAAGGGTTTTGAAAAATCAAAGAAAACTAGGTTTTTGGGATATTGTTTTGGATTTTCACTTCTATCATCTACAAGAGATTTCCCAAGTAGTTTTTCTTTGTGATTTGCTTTCAAAAAACACCCTGATATCCACTTGAGCTTATCATCTATCCTATTCTATTAGGATCATTTTATTTGTGGGAAAGGAGATTGTTTGTGGTTGACGAAACCACCAAGTTGTAAACCCTCCTTGTATTTGTGTATCCCTCTTTGGTAGAGGTTGATCGGAGTGGTATTAGTTTGTATCCCTCTTCGGTAGAGGTGATTGTGTTGGTTGTTGTTTTGCTATGGGCCTACCCCTCGGTTGTGAGGTGGTGTTTGAGAGAGGAGTTCGGTACTCCCTTGTTGTACAAATCCTCCTCGGTGGAGGTTCCCTCGGTGGGAGTCCTCGATGGACAAGATAGTGGATTAGAAATCCTTCTCGGTGAAGGCGGGGACGTAGAGCTAGGGGCTCAAACTCGGAACATATCTTTGTGTTTGCGTTTGATCCATTGTCTCTCTAACTTTCTCTCTTTATTTTATGCAAAGCATCGTTCTTAGCATCATATCGTATTTGCTTGTGTTGTGCCTTGCATCATTCATTTTGTTATATATCCTTTATATGCTTGGCTTGCTTGTGTGTGTGCCTCACTTGTACTTAACCACAAGAGCTTTATATAGCACCTCAACCCATATCTAGGGGAACCAAGAGGAGTTAGTCCAGAGCCTTCACGGGGAATTCGGCTACACTGTGTGTGTGTACTAAGTGTGTTTGCAAAATTGTCTTAGCTTCCGCATTTAGCGCATTTAGTTTCTAGATTAGTAAAAACACCTATTCACCCCCCCTCTAGGTGTTTTACAAGATGGACTGGGCCATTCGTTGTAAAAACCGTATTTTCACACGGTGCAGTTGAGATCAGTGACACCAAGAATAGAAATGACTTTAAGGTAAATGGTCAACGCCTTAAACCTTTCTTGGAATCGATGCCGGTAAATGAAACGGCTATGGGTCTTTTTGACTCAGTGTATCGGTAACTTTCTCTTTTCCATTTTATTTCATGCATTTATACATTTCTTTCATACATTGGGGATAATGCATGAGATAAGTGTGGGGGAAGGTTCTAACATGACAATTTTATATATAAAAAAAAAGAAAAAGAAAAAGAAAAAATATATATATAAAAAAAACTTTTTGAAAGGTTTAGAACAATATTTTGATATATTTTTTGTAAGAAATTAAGTCAATTTTAAGGAATAGGAAAATCATATTTAGGTTTTCTTGTACTTGGTCAAAGTCAGATAACTTGTTTGATGTTTAGGGTTAGGAAGAAAATTTGTGAAAGTAATTTAGTCTTGATATTTACCTGGATGAAATATGCACACTAAATACACTTACACACTTAGGGTTTAAAAACAGAGACTCTTATGCCTTATAAAAAAAATATTATGAAAAAGAAAAAAATATAAACAAATCTAATTATTGATTAGCTAGGTGCTTTGGCCTAAGCAAGCCTTGGTATTTATGCAAAAGATAATTAGATAAGTTAGAAAAAAAAAATGTATATATATAAATCCTCTGATTAAGCTGGGTATTTATGTCTCATGAAGCATAAGTATTCACGCCTTAAAGGGGAACATCTTATAAATAAAAACCTTGGTTTCGTGGCCTTATCTGCTCGAGTGTTTAAGTCCTTAGGGGTGTTTTCTCACCTGATGCCTTAAAACTGTCCGGTTTGGGTGTCACTAACTGAAGGCTCGTACATAGGCAGATTAGAAAGCCAAACGAAATTGAGGAATAAATTCCATCAAAAATAAATATAAATAAGGCATAGGAGTTAATGTTAAAGAACCCTTAGTAAACTTCACAGTCACGATGGTGCATACGACTCAGGGTAAATTAATAGACTAGATGAGAAGTACAATTTGACTCCTTACTTTAATTGATGGCATGTTTTTGAATAAAGACTGAGTCTCGGAATGAAAATTTTGATATTCCTACAATTTATAGATTACTTAAAGCCTTAAAAATATACTTCAAATATTTTCTCCTTTAAAAATGCTTTTCAAAAATACTAACCTTTTTCTCTTTCTTTATAGATTTTGTGGGTGCAATCCACTGAAAACCCTCATGAGACAAAACTCGTCCTCTAGGGGTAACTTAGAGGTTTAACGGCTTGTTGCACATGCTCAGTGCAATCGAGTGACCTGCGAAAGTGGTCTAATAATTGATTAGAATTAGTCTGATGTTTTGCTCGAGGGCGAGCAAAAGATAAGTGTGGGGGTGTGATTATTCACATATATTGCATATACATTATCACCAAACCATACTTTTTAGCTAATAAATCCTATTAATAAGTCTTCTTTTTCTTTGTTAAATGTAGGCCCAATGCTAAATGAAGAAAAAAGAGAAAAAAGCCCAAAAGCCCACAAATTCTGATTTAATTTAGAATAAATTCGAAATCAAGGAGTCAGGGCAAAATCTTGGTATATCAGAGAGGTTGAAAATCGGTTAAGAAGAATCCTTCCTGAATCAAGCGGTTGAGCCAAACAATCAAAGGCTGTTTCATCAACTTTTGGAGCAGAAACAAGACAACCAGAAGAAGATACAGGAGATTCACCAAACCAGGAGATCCAGCCAACTGGGTGTGGCCATCTGGCCACACCAGGGCTGCGGAAAAGCGGCCAAAGTCGCGTTTTCGCGGCCTTGTTACTTCTGTTGGGGGAGCGTTTGCTCCCCCAATCTTCCCGGGATCCCCCCCTCTGGTTTTTCCCTATAAATATCAGTTTCAACAGAGGAAAAAGAAGTGAAGACTAGGATTAGAATTTTATTTATTTTCTAAGGATTTAGGCTCTTTGTTAGATAGCACAAAAGTTGTATTTTTATTTTTCAATTTGTAGTCCAGTACAAATACTTGTAAGAGAGAGGAATCGAGTGCTTGTACTTGAATATTGAAGTGACATCAATATAAGAATCGAGCCAAATTTTCTTCCACTCATATTACAGTATGTCGTGCATTATTTACTTGCTTTCTTCTTTGTTTTCCATGAGTAGCTAGATCGGTTTTCTGGGCTCACTATTGTACCTCTCTTCAATTCTTCTTCTCTTCTGATTTTAATGAAAAAGACCCAATGAATCATTTGCATGCCTTACTTAAAGCCTTTCTTCTTGAAAGTGTTCTTGAAGGTACATGAGGATGGGTTTGGATTTTTAAACTCGTACTTCTTTTAAGAACGTTTCTTGAACTATTTTTATTTCATACTTGCTTCTTCGCGCTTGATGATTTAACATCCGCTTCAAAATGATTTCTTAAAGATAAGAGTGAACTCTTCCAACCATCTTATGTGCTTTACTTCAAACTTTCTAAAGTCAATCTTAAGTTTTGCCTATGATCAAGTTGAGGCATTTAGGATTTCAATAGAAGAATGAACGGTTGAGTAGTGAGATAGTGAGCCCAGATTTTCTTCCTTATTATAATCAACAAAAACAATTTTCGAGTTTTCTAAATCACCTTCTCCAAAGCCTTCTCTAAAGTTGCAATTTCTCTTTTAATCTTAATCATCTCCTTCTTTCCATTCTCTTTCAATTAAAAAACGAGCACAATTCTTTGTTATTAAATGAATCACCGAAAAGCTTTCATCGCATTCCTCCTTGTGGACACGACCCGTTAGCCACAAGCTACACGGTAAATTCTTAACTCTTTGATTGTTCTTTCATTTTAGCAATCAATTGTTCTTCTACATTCAAACAACACATCAATACCACATAACAAGTTGAAAGCTACTGTTAAATCATCAAAACTGGTTAGAGGTGAGCATGAAATAAAGAAGACATTGCAAGTTAGCAAGTTAGCAAGTTAGAGTTGGAAATGTTAGAATGTTAGAATCCATCATCATGAGCCATCAATGGCTCTTGCCAGAGCAAGGCCTTGTAGAGGCTATTAGATTCATGTGGATTATCAAGTAAGTGGTTAGATGGTTAGTGGTTAGTAGTTAAATTGCCATGAGAAGAAAAGTTAGCTAAGCATCATGTTGAAGATGAAGAAGATTACAATAGAGAAGAAAGGAGGCACATTTACATAAATTATCACCATCATTACATCAATCCCTCTCTATCTCTCTCTGAATCTCTTGGCCCTACTACAAGATCTAAAAACGAAATACAAATACAAAATATAAGAAATGAAGAACACCTATCCACACTACACTAAAACATAGAAACCCTAACCTAAAATCAAAAACTGCTTCGTTTTGGACCTCTACAGGGGTATATAGGCAAAATATAGATTCTAGAAGACGAGACGGGCCCACGCGTCGAAAATTGACGCGTGGGCCCACAACATTGCCGCGGATCCGTGACAATACCAGCGACAAAAGTCTCTGATTTTAGTGCGTGGCTTCATGTTTGTCCCTGGTTTTTGGTGTGTGGCTTCATGACGCTTCTAGGATCTTCCTGGTATATCCCAATTCTAGTAATTTCGTCCAAATATTCGTCTGACGTGAGCAAAGGTCTAGGTTTAATGCATCTTCTAGATGTTCCCTTACTTGGTCTCTAAGAAATTCAGAATTAATTACCCGAAAATGGGGTTAATTAAGCTCTTATTACTCCTTTGCCCTTGAACTCCTGATTTATCTGCAAGAGGGACCAAAACATGGTTTAGACTGACATTTTATCCATAAATCGGTAGGAAAATGTGATATAGTAATGGAGAATTGTAGACTAATCATGTCCTAAAAGATGTATGCTTCTCATTGTCAGGGTACATCTTAATTTGATTGTATCCCGAGAATTCATCCATAAAAGATATCGGCTCGAAACCCACACATGTTGTCGATCATGACATCCATGGCTGGAAGGGGTAACTCATCTTTAGGACACGCCCTATTTTGATCACGAAAATCAACACAGACCTGGATTTTCCATTCTTCTTAGTAACGGGGATGATATTGGCTACCCAATCAAGGTGCTGTTCTCCCCTGATAAAACCAGAGTCTATAGACTTCTTGACTTCTTACTGAATCGCTTCCATTATCTCCGGATGGAACTGTCATTGTTGTTGCTTGATGAGCTTCACATCCTAATTGATGTTGAGGCAATACATTGCCACTTGAGGGTCGAGCCCAAGCATATCCTCGTAGTTCCAAGCAAAAACATCTGTATACTCTCGCACAAGAGATATTAGATCTTCCTTCTCGGGGGATGATAAGCTTTCGCTTATAAAGATGGGCTTGGGATTAGCCTCATCTCCCAAATTAATCTAGATTACCTTATCCTTATCCTTTGTGGGTGGTTCGCGTTATTCAAAATGAATATCCCAGAGAGTATTTAGGTGGTTGATCCAAGGATCTGTATCTGACAGGATCATTTCTTTATCTTTATTTTCTGGGTGGCTTTTTGAAATCATGTTTATCGAAATTTCTTTGAAGATGTTGCCGACATTGACATCTGACTCCCACGATGACGTGCCTGGCGAGTGATTATGGTGTAATGACCCTTCAGACTCTAAGACTGACGGGATTGGAGTTGACACATAGCCTAACCCCCTGCGAGTTCAATGATATTAATCAGGGGCTTTCCCTTTTGGAATGAAAGATCGAAGTAGTGTTCTCCTTCCTTTGCCGAAGTTCAAGGCAGGACCACTTGCTAGGTCACACCCCATGTTCTTCATCATTCTGAGTACATTTGACTCGTAATGAGAGAACTGAGGAAGTTCAGTCTCGCTTTCTGAGTCTTGGCAAGGCGTTAATTGGACTTGATTCTTTCGAAGAGAATCAGTTTCTGACCTTTGCGTCTTACTGGGACCTCAAAGAAAGATCCTTGAGCATCACTGACGCTTTGATTTACGGTGAAAGATGATCTTACCGGTACATGCAATGATCTCAAGGCATCTATTACCGATCAGGGGTCATCACCTACATCGGTTCTAGTATCTGATGGCACAGAATTAGAAGCAAACACAAAAAAGTAAGCCAAATATAACTCTTCATTAATATATCACTCGCCTACATCACTGGCAGTGTGTTATTGACATCGAGCTTATTAATGCTCATTACAAGTAGAGTTACCAGAGTCTAGTTACTCTAGCTGGGGATTCTTTTCTGTCTTTAGAGAATCTTGGTAGAGGACGAAGTCTGTGAAGTAGTTCTCTACCCCCTTGAATGGATGCCTTTCGACGATAAACGTTCAGACTTTTCCATCTCTGTCAACATACTTCATGACTTGATAGAGAGTAGAGGAGATGACGAAGTTACGATGAATCCATGGTCATCCCAGCAGCAATTATATGAAGCGTCAGCATCGATAACAGAGCACGTCACCTCAGATCTTAGGTCCCCGATCTGACATTTGAGTTTAACCTTTCTGATTGGTCGCAAACCATTGGCGTTGAAACCATAAAAGGTAGTTTGAGTGGCGCTCAATTGGTGAGTGGGAATATCCAAGTGTTGCATGACCCGGCGGGGCATGATGCTCAGCGCGGATCCTAGATCCACCTGAATGCGGCTCACTTCAGACGATCCAATATACTCTGTGAAGTACAGGGGCCTATCATTTTTTCCCTAACTTGCATGTCATCTGGAGTGAAGGTTATACAAGGGGCTTTTTTCGAGGCATGGAGGCAGTTTTCTTCATCTTCCTTCTGCGGTTCAGCTGGAATTCGGATCATGAAAGCCTCAGCATCGACTAAAACTTCTCTCAGAGCTTCCCTTGTTGACCTAGACAGTCTCAGGAGCTCATAAAAGGTGATCTTGGCTGAGATATTGGCCAGTTGGGCCAAGACATCAAAGGGGTTAGGTGCTGAAGATTCTTTCGCTTTGTCCTTCGGAAGAGACTTGGCATATCGAAACTCCTTTTGCTTCTCCACGGGTTATTTTGTGGATTGCTTGGTTGGCTCTGGGGTGGGTTTAGGCAGATTTGCCACCATTTTGTCGTATTTTTTCCAGTACGACTGACCCGAGCGGGTCCTTGCCACGAGCGGCGCATTCGGTTATGCAGCAAGGACAGTTGTCTCCTCCTCTGAATCAGTTAGCGAGCGGACATCGATTTCTGCTTTCTGGGAGGACGCACACACCACATTGCAAGGCGAAGATTTTGCTTTACCCTTTGACTTCCTGTTGGTAACAGTAGTCCATTGTTGGTCTTCCACGAGGTCAGGATGAACCCACTTGATTTCTCCCTGAGGAGTAGGAACAGATACGAGACCTTTCTCCCGCTAGTGAAGTGGATCTGTATTGAGCACCCTTAGTTCCCCTTTCGCGATGGGAAACTACTCTGGCCGGCGTTAGAGGCTGGACCCCGAACTGAAGAAATAACGTCATATTTGCTATCACTTTTTCTGCTCTGGGCGAAGCTTGAGCACCTCCGTATCAATCAAAGCTTGGAGAATGTCTTTGAAGATGTAACAGCTCTTAGTAGGGTGCCCTAACATCCTGTGGTACAAGCAATAATTGGGGTTATCGGTCTTGCCAACCTCCTCAGGACGTCTAACTTCAGACAGTTTCAGTCTGTTGCTCTCGTTGATTAACTTGAACAATGAACCTACGTGCTCGTCCTTGAAGGAGTACTGCTTGTTGGCACGTAACTGGGTTGAAGAGCTACCCCACTAGTCGGTTGGGGATTAGAGGGAGACTTTGTCTTTGTCGCCAGTGTGTCCTTCCTTGTAGATTGAAGCCTGTTCACCTTGCTGGATCAACTGCTTTCAGGTACAGCTTTCAGCTACTCCTATTTGAATTAGGAGTGAGGCTTGCAAATTATGACGTCATGTTTTCACCAGGGTGGCCTGGGTCATACCACTAGGACATCGGAGTGCCATATTCTAAAATCTCTCCACGAATGCTTTAACTGACTCTCCTTTTCATTGCCTCGTCGCCAATAGAGTTGGCATGGTAATTTTTGAGTCATCTTCGAAGAAGCGTGTAAGGAAAAGCTTCTCTAGATCACCCCAGTTCTTGATGAAGCCTTCTGGGAGCTTCATGAACCATTCAAAGTGATCTCCTTCAGGGTACCGATGATCAAATGTATCAGGATGGCATCATTGATACTACATTCCCTGTCTGAGACTTGAAGTAGTATATATGATGATTCGGTGACCCCTTGCCATCGAAGGCCTGCAGGATCGGAGATTTTAACTTAGGAGGGTACGGGACAGGATCCCACTCAGCCGGGTACGGTCGGATCACTTCTGCTTCTTGTAGGCCTTTCTGACTAGTAAGGGCTTCAAGACGCTATTCCAGTTTACTCATTCTTTTGGAATGAGTGCTCGTATTCTCTGAGTTGCCTTCCTCTTCAGATGGAGGTTTGGACAACTCAAAGTTGGAATGCTCCTCCTCCTCAGTATGTGCAGAAGATGAGCTTTCCCTTCTTCCGTTTGTCTTTGGACTTCTTGGAAGGAGTCTTGGCTTTAGGCTTTTCTTTTATCCTCAAGTAATTACGAATGCATCTGCTTGAGGTTGTCGATAGACTCTTATTGAGCATGAATCATATCGAGTTGCTCTCACTGGGTGACCTGGGCTTGCTATTCAAAGCGCCTGGCCATTTCTTCATGAGTGATTGCCATATACGCGAAGGCTTCTTTCTCTACGGAAGAGTTCGAGGCCAGTGACTCCGCAATGGCAGAGTGTGACTCACTTACTTCAATGCCCGGGCTAGGGCACTGTAGTCCACTGGGGCTATCACACCATTTCGAGTGTGGGTATGCCGGTACACTCCTTTCGGCTCGGTGTCAGATTTGTCAGAGCTGACTATTGGCTGCTTCCCCTTAGTCTTCCTTGGCGTAGTACTTGGACCTACCACGTTTGCAGTAACTTCATGATACTTCATATCAGAAAAAGTTCTACTTGTGCAAGAATGACGCCTTATGGCCGAGCGAGAGACTGACGTAGATGATAACTATTTGAACACCGACTGTTTGCCGTGGCATTCAAAGAGCACCGCTGTGATGAGCCATTCACAGTAGCATAATGGAGTGATTTGATGAACACTCCTCTGATTTATCAAGTAATCCCTTAGATCTGTCGAAGGGGAATCAAAGAGACCAGCCTCGAGGCTCTAAGGACAAGGTCTTTTCTGCTCCCTTCTAACCCTAGTCGTCAAAGAGCGAATGTTAACTTTGCGTCGCAACTCCGAGACACAAGTCTCAGAGGTGCAGGGTTCAGAGAATTCACGTTCTGAATAACAGACGCAGCTCTCGTATTTTGGTTTTGAGACACGGGTCTCGTGCCTCTACTAATAAAAGATGGGGACCTCGCGTTGCTGATTGTCGCATTTGTCTGGCGACACTTGAGAGACACGGACTTCATGAGTCCTGCGTTCTGTAGTAGAGACGCGGGTCTCATGTCTCTTAGAAGAGACGCGGACCTTATGTTACTGATCATCGCTTCTATGAGGTAGGGTCTCCAAAACGCGAGCTTCTCTAGCTCTGCGTTTTGGTATCCAGACGAAGACTTTATGCGTCTGACACAGTTCAGAAGGAATGTGAGCTTGAGCTTTACGTCCTGTATCTGTCAGACAGATGACTTTTCCAGCTTCTTCCATCTATTTTCGATGTGTTCAACGCCTTTGTTGAAGTTCAGCATTCCGGTTACACTTCACGGGTTGTTGGGGACCCCTGATAACTTGGAGTTGAGGAAGAGAAGGGGCATGGCAAGATTGGCCTTCAATGACGTTGGCCTCGCAGGTCTCGTAGGAGACGGTGACGCGGACCACGCGCGCGACGCGGCCAGAAATGGTGATGTTTGCTCTGGCCATCTTTGGGGAAGGCTCCAAAGGGACTTGAGAGCGGATCTCCAAGGAGACCCTGCGGTACTGTCGTGCAACCCTGGGGCTCTTGGAGCCAGAAGAGAGGAACTCTTCATACTTTGCCTGGTCGATTTCCACAACGACTGACTCGACCATTTTTCTCATGAAACTGAAGTCATCTTGCGCCACAACTTACTCATCAGTGGAGAAAGTAGTCCCCAGCGTAGTCGCCATCTCTTGTACGCGCGGGGGGGGGGAGTTGAAAGCGTATTGCAAAATTTCCTTGAATATGAAAAATTACAATAATTCAAAATTCCAACTGCAAGAGAGAGAAGACACTCATGCTCAGATCTTCTTTTTGTTTAAGGCTGAGTTCTTTGCTTAGCGATGGAAAGTGATCTTGTTTTCCGTTGACTAGGTGAACATCAAGCTCTTTTGGAAATCTTCTCCTTAGATCACAGATGGAGTAGCATAACTACTATCCAATGAAATCTCAAAGAGACTTAGGCAAAAACTTGAACTCAGCAAGTTGGTATAAGAGTTTAACTCTTTATCAGTATTGCTGAGCTGAAAAATTATGACCCTCTTCAATAGCAAACTAAGCTGTTTATGGGGATTTCAGGGGTAAAACTGTCCCCTAAAAATTCTTGATAATGGGGGTTAACTCCCCTCATTACGTGGGCAGTACTTGACCCAGTAATGGAGGTAGTTATAACTGAGACGCAGGGCTCCTCTGCAGTTGGGACGCGGGCTTGAGCTCTGCGTTTAGCCATTGAAATGATGCTGGACGCGGGCCTCGAAGCTCCGCGTTTGGGCACTGTTGTAGTGTTGAAATGCAAGCCTCTGACTCTGTATTAGATGCGCGCCTTGAGCTTTGCGTTGAGACGGGGGCTTCAAGCTTTGACGCAAGCTTCAAGTTTTGTGCTTGAGCACTGAAGTGATGCTGAGATGCGGGTTTTGAGCTCTGCGTCTTGGCATTGCAGTGGTATTGAGACGCAGGGCTCAAGGTGTTAAGACGCGGGCTTTGAGCCCTGCGTCTTGGTATGTAGTGATGCAGCGGTGCAAGCTTCGAGCCCTACGTCTTGGCATGGCATGAATGGCTTTGATTAGCCTCGTGTCTGAAGTATGAACTCTCTTATCTGATGACTTGTCTTCAGTGATTTTAGATAGTCTATAGTTTTGACCCGGATATTTCCTTTTCTTTTCTCTTTCTTTTCTTTTTTCTTTTCCTTCTTTGTTTTGTTTTGTTTTGTTTTGTTTCTGCTTTTCCTTCCACCATTTTTCAAGAACTTCTGCCTCCTTCTACTTTCTCCACCACCTTCTCTCTCTCTTCTTTTTTTCTTTTTCTTTTTCTTTTCTTCTCTCCCAACCAGCAGAAGCTGCTCCCTCTCACAAATTTCTCTCCTCCACTCTCTCAAATCTCTCTCATTTTCTAAATCTCTCTCTCTCCTCTCTCTCTCAATCTCTATATCTCAATCTCTCTCACGTTTTCTCTCTCTTCTCCATTAATCAACGATCGACCATCACCTCCACCTCCCAAATCCGACGTCGACCCCACTCCAGCGATGACTCTAATGCCGGCGATGGCCTTCCGCTGGCCACCCTCTCCCTCCCTCCGGCCACCCTCTCCCTCAAACAACCTCTCACTCTCCTCCTATTCCAACATCTTCATATCTCCACCTTCTTCTAAATTTCCACCACAAAAACTCCTCCTCTTTCAAAATCAACACCATCATCCTCACCTCTACCACATCCACCACCTCAATTATCACAGCCACCTCCCATCTCTTCCTACCTCCTCCACCAATTTCATCACCATCATCAAAATCCCACCACCAATTCCTCCAACTCAAATCCACCACCACCTTCTTCCTAAAATCAACCATATCACCAAACCCACAAACTCCTCCTCCTCAATCACAACCCCTACTCCTCATTCCTCCCACTCCAATTTCATCGTCTCCACCCCCAAAACCATCATCACCTCCAATCTCCATCAGTAACACTTCCCTTAAACTCTCCTTCTCCTCCAGTTGGCCAGTGCCACCCCCGGCCACCAGCAGCCGTCCATCGCTGCCAGTGGCCATCTGACACCGCCTGGGCCAATGACCAGGCTACTCGGCCATGGCCCCCTGGCTCCCCCTAAGCTGTGCCATTTCCCTTTTCTCTTTGACTCTTTCCTCTCATTCATTCTCTTTATTCTCTTCTCTTCTCTCTCTCACTAATTATGCACGTGCGCGCATGGTATTCTGGATTTCTGGGATTTTATCATGTATTCTGAAATTGTTCGGTGAATGATTCTCACTTTATGTGTTACCCCGCTTAGACGGGCGTATTTGTATTTCGAGACTCTGTATTTGTGTTATGTGGTCTAATGTATTTGTACCAGTGTGATATATTGTATCGGTATGATGAATGCTTATAATAGCATAGTTTAATATATGTACATGTATATTGTTTGTAATACTACTCTATTACTGTGTTTGGTCGACCCTTCGCGGTAGCTGCGCTACGGGCACAGCCTCCGAGCTTTTCTCCAGCCTTCAGGCTCAGCCCCAAGGCTTTATTCAGTTTTCGGACT
>JAVJIF010017025.1:0-47435 GCA_038442645.1 Agave tequilana
TTTGCAGTCTGTGATACTAGATAACATCAAGCATTTGGAGTCATTAGGCCTGAAATATTCCCATGACCTCCATAAGTTGCATGTGTATCATGGTCTCCGAGAAACCTTGGATCAAACATAAAGGAGTTTGACTGCTCAGACTAGAATAATTATTCAAGTAACAGATAATTGCTCATTAAAGCACCCACAAGATTCAATCATTAACCATGTCTCCTTCCAGGTCTGATAAGCTAAATCTAGGTGTATCTTAGTTAACGTGAAAAAGGAAATATAAATAATGTCGACACAGATGTGCTATTATTTCATGAAATTAAATAATTTACTTGTTACGCAGGGCCAGTCACACTTCAAAATCAAGGATAGAAAGCTAAATATAGTGACATCACATAATATGACAACAAGCATCACCTGTAAGTACTTTAGTTACTTGAATGCCAAGTACTGTAATAAAAATATGAGTAGATCACACGATTCATATGAATGAAATTCATCATAATTTTTCAGTTCTCTTCTTATGGTCGTATTTTGTTAAGTGCAAGATGGACCCGCATATACCTTGTCCTGACCCCCGACATCCCACACAGTGAAGCTGATGTTCTTGTACTCCACTGTCTCCACATTAAATCCTGAACAAATAGTCAAATACTTTAACTTAAACAAAGGAATTACAGAAGAAATGAAAAATCACAGTATCTACCAAACTGTTCATCATATAGATTCAACAGTTCTCTTAAGTTTCACTGCTATTTCAAGGGCAGCAAAGTCCATGAAATGATACGTACCAATGGTGGGAATGGTAGTCACAATCTCTCCCAGCTTCAGCTTGTGAATGTGGTTTTACCCGCAGCATCGAGACCCACCATGAGGATTCTCATCTCTTTCTTGGCGAAAAGCCGGCTGAAGAGTTTGGTGAAAGAAAGCCCCATCTTCAAGTCTGACACAACCCAACCAACAAAATCACTCAAAATGTATTCTAACTTGTTTCCACTAGAATTGATATAGATCAACCTTCTGTTTTCTCTCTCTTTCAGTTGGAAACTATAACATGTTCCAAATTAATAGATCCATTTTCTCCACACAAAAAAAAAAATAATATCTACAAGGCGCTTAATTTAACTCACATTACACTGGGTCCAAAAAAAACAAAAAAAAAAATGAAAGAAAGAGAAAGTTTGTAGTATTCAATGCAACGATCATTTGCTGCAGGAATTATTATAGCTAGAGGCTTCAGCAAGATCACATAAACAGACAAAAACGAAACAAAACATTCCTTCAAAGACCAAATTGCAATCTTTGTTTGATTCAAGAAGGGATCAGAACACCAGCTAGTAACTTCCCACAGATCCAGATCCAATTCTAAACGAAACACGTACTGTTCCGGATCGCTTATCATCACACACATATATAACAACAACAATTGATCAAACTGAGGTTGAAATAGCCTCAGATTCCGTCATATCCAGATGAAAAAGAACAATTTCAACCTCATTTTCACAAATCGAAGAATTACACAAGAAAAGAAAAGTCATACCAATCAAAAATTACCGCAAAAAGCACGAGATAGATCCGATCTAGAGCATAAAGGATCAAAGAAAAACTAAATCGATCAAAAGAAATTTTTTAGAGAAAACTAGAGAGAGAGAGAGAGAGAGAGAGAGAGAGAGAGAGAGAGAGGGGTGAGGCCCGCCCGAGCTGCCCGGAATCAAAACTCAGTTTACAAATATTTTAATAGCCTACGGACTCATCCCTCTAAACTTGTTTATTATATGATAATTTCTGTGAACTCACTGTTTAAGAGTTAGATTTTGACTTTGCTTGTGTTCAGCTTGGCATTTAGCTTGATTTTGGCTCGCTTGATTGGCGCATGAGCAAGTCTTCGAGTCTAAAGTAGAGCTCGCTGAATTTGAGCTAGGGTGCTTTCTCATGTTCAACTCGAATATGCTTGATCTTATATACAAGTGAGTACTTAGTTTTTAAAGTTATGTATAGCTTAAATATAAACTATATGGTTAATTGCAAATAAATAAACATGTATATTTTGTTAGTATGGAAAAGTTTCAGGTAGAATCAATTGATCATACAATATGCTGGTTATGTTATGTTATACATGAAAATTATTCTCCAGGAAGGAATTAGTTTCAAAATAAAGTTTATGCGAACTCAAGGGTGGAACATTTCATGGACAATCTAGTATGTTCATCTTGATCTACACTCTTTTAATATTCTAAAATTGAGACATCAAGTTGAAGTTTTTTTTTTCATGCATCATTTTATACCAAAATAAATTTAGAGAAAATTATTTCAATCATAAAAAACTGATAACAATTGATGTTGCGAGTAAAACATTTACAAATCACAGGATACCTCATTCTTAACTATTTAAGGTGTGTGGTCAAAATGAATGGAACATATCATCATTAAGTACATTATAAAGTTCTTAAAAACCTTATTTAAAATCAAACATGGACGAAAGACACACATGGATATATTCTCAGATCTAAAAATGAATCTTTATTAAATATATTAGAAAGTATGTGATGTTTCAAATAGAAGTCGTATATAACTAATGCACACATAGATATATAAGAATATATCATATATGTTTATTAATATAGAATATTTTCAACTAAAATCATTAACTGTGTGATATGTTTATTGATCTAAATCAGTAGTCATATGTTGTAATAATTACAAGTGAAAATAGTATGGACAAATTTTTGAATTAATCCTAATTTTAAAAATAATTAGAAAAATAAACCCCCATCAAAATAATTGTAAAAACCCTCTTCCACGTTGGCGCCACGCCGGCCAATGGTCGATTATGGGTGCCAGCGTGGCGGTGGAAGGTTGTTCACGGAAGTCTAGCCTTGGCAAGGCCGGACTTCGAATTTTGGTATTGAAAAAGTCCGGCCATGCGAAGGCCGAACTTTTTTACCACACGTCAAAAAAGCCCTTCCATAGCTTAACCAAAATACCAGATTCGCATGCCATTACATATGAGAGGCGATCTGCTCTATTGAGGATGTGTTTACAAAGTCTGGCCTTAGCAGAGTTCGACCTTGCTAAGACCGGACTCTGTATGATAAAATAAAAAAGGAACCTTATAAATAGGTCCCATCTCCCCCACTGTGATCCATCGATCACTCCTCTTCTAATTCTCATCCTCCCTCTTCGGCCCTAGGTCATCCCTAGAGGCGCCGCTTCTCTCTTCCAGGTATATATATATATATATCTCCCTCCCTCTCTGCCCTCTCTCTCAGCCCGCTCTCTCAGCCCTCTCTCTCCCTCTCTTTATCTCTCCCTCTCTCAATCTTCTCTCTCCCTTTCTCTCAGACCTCTCTCCCCGCTCTCCCGCTCTCTCGGTTCTCTCTCTTCCTCTCTCTCTCTCACATTTTTATTTTCGTTTTTTTCATTTTTATGTTAAATTAGAGTGATTTGAGTAGAAACTGTGTAGAATTTTTTTATTTTTTGTGTAAAATTGCTAGATTGATTTTTGTAGAATTTGTATTTAGATTAAAATTAGAGTAAATTTGAATAAATTTAGAGTAAATTGTGTGTTAAATTATTTGTTTGTAAAATTGTTTGTAAATTGTTAAAATTGTTGTTTGTAATATTGTTAAAATTGTTGTTTGTTAAATTTTTTGTAAAATTGTAATTGCTAGTTAATTAGTTGTTGTGATATTTTTGTGAATTTGTTAAATTTTAGAAGCTCGAGCAAATTAATAATCTTTTGTTTCATCCATTAGGTATAATGTCTAGTGATCATGTCCCTCTTCTTTGTTGGTTTAATGGTAAACTAATAATAGATAGGGATAATATCTCAAGCTATGTCACTGGAATAGTAAAATTCATGATTGTTAGAAAATCATTTATAAGGTGTGAAATGATAGAGAAAATTCACCAAATTACCAAAATTAATCCAAGCGAGCATCAGCTTCACTTGACATGCAAGTGGCCAGTATCACACGAGAATTATCAAGCAGTAGGGATATCAGACGATGATGATTGTCATGCCATGCTTGAATTGTGCTCCTCCGAGCACAATATAGAATTATCCGTGAAAAAAGATATTGTGATCCATCGAGCACCTAAAGATCATGGACAATTCACATGTATACTCGATTTGGATAATGAATCAACAGTGTTCATGTCACCGGTTTATAACTCGTAAGTGTCCATGAATTTTATTATAGTGTATAAAACTCTTTCCACTAAGTGTTTAACCAACCGTAATTTTTGGACAGTTGTAACAACTTGGTGCAAGGAGATGAGATGTGTCACAATATAGAGACATCATATATGGACTTTGGATATGATGAGTACATTCAATCGTATCCAGACACAACGAATCCCTCTCCAGTTGAGATGAATATTACACCAATGATTGGAGGTGATAATGTGGTGGTAGAGCCCGAAGATGATAATGACCCTAATGGTGGTGAAATGTGCCGCATGAGAATAGCATGCAAGTAGCAGCGCAAGGTCTTGAAGATGATGATGAAGAGGTTCAGGTTGGTTATGCCAACAATGAATATGTAGAACCCGAAGACCCACACCCCGATAAGTTGGAGGGTGATGGTTGGGTCCACTCGACATGTGTGGAGAATATAAGGGCTGAATTCAACTTGTCTACTGTAAGAACTGTGACCGATGACTAGAAAGTGGGAGATATCTTTCAAACAAAGGTTAAATTTTTAGAAGCAATTAACGAGTGGTCTATTATAAGAGCAACAAAAGAAATACACAGCAGTTTGTGCTTCCAGGATAGAAGGAGACAACGCTTCTAGAGATGTGTGCTTATGGAGACTGCATGCCTCTGTTCCAAAGAATTCAAGTGGATACTTCATGATCAAAAAAATATATAGGAGAGCATACATGCAGTCAACCTTCACTAAATTCTAATCACCGCAAAGCAACCGCATCTTTTATGTGCAATGTGATTCTTCTTATAGTGACGAAAAGGCTTGATATGATCCCAGGTTATAATTATAGATTATATTGAAGCTAGATACCATATCATTATATCATACAGCAAGGCATGAAATGCTAGAACGAAGGCACTGACGAAAATATTTGGAGATTGAGAATCATCGTATGAAACATTACCTCAATATTTGGAGACACTGAATCAAGCAATTTGGGTACTATAACGGCAACATATTTCGATCATGTCTTATCGAATGGTTCGATTTCGTCGTGTATTTTGGGCTTTTGAACCATCCATTGAAGGTTTCCATACTGTCGTCCAATTCTTCGCATTGACGGCACACATTTGTATGAAAAATACAAAGAATGTCTGCTAATTGCTACAAGAGTCGATGTGGATGGCGGATTGTACCCATTGGCCTTTGCAGTTGTAGAAAGGGAAACATAATCATCCTGGTGATGGTTCATATCTCGTATTTATGAATTAATTCCCTTTGTACATCAAAATAAGAGAATCACTTTTACCTCCAATCGGATGAAAGGATACCAAATGCACTTAAACGGGGTTGGCCTTCACCACATAGACATTGTTACTGTTTAAGACACATTAGAGCTAACTTTCAGAAGGAATTTAAAAACAAAGTCTTGCATAATTTGCTTGGGAGGCCAGTTGTGCAATGAATTCAGATATTTACAAAGCCAAAAGAGCGGAACTAAAAGTGGCGTGTGAAGATGCAGATACTTGAATTGAGAATAGTTTGAAAGATCAAGAACAACAATGGGTATTATCACGGGACGAGGGGCATCGATTATGCATGTGACTACAAATGCTTCAGAGAGCTTCAATGGTGTGTTGAAAGAAGCTCGCGTTTTGCCAATACAAGCGCTAATTGCAAGAACATTTTTTTGCTTAGTTAAATTCTTCCGGACACGGCGTGAAGAAGCAGAGCAATGGAATACGTCGTTGACACCGAAGAATGAGATAAAGTTGAGATATCGCAAAGATATGGCATGTGGTTATTCAAGGCAAAGATTCAGTCGCGCCGAATGGGAGGTGTCAACCCGAGAAGGACATACTTGCACTGTTACCTTAAGAGAAGGTGAACCATATTGTACTTGTAATTTACCTCAGCTCCAAAAATTGTCATGTGTGCATGTTATTGCAGCATGTTCTAAGGAGAGTGGTTGTGCTAACATAAACACTTACTCTTTATGTGCATCGTGGTATTCTGTGGATAACTATCATAAGTTGTATGCTCCAATGTTTCATCCTGTTCCCGGTCGTCGATTTTGACCAGAGACATCCGTGGACCAAATGATCTTCCCCCCTGATGTTGGAAGGCCGCCAGGTCGCCCGCCTTCTGTTCGCATACGCGGTACTATGGATGGAGAACGTGAAGGTTATAGACGAAATAGGTGTAGCAATTGCAAGAAACTAAGTCATAACAAGGCTAGGTGTCCCAACTAACCGGCAACTTCATCTTCCATTGGGTTCGTATGTGTATGTTATACTTATATTTATACTATTGAACGTGAGTTGTTAGGGCTAGTATGTGTATGGTTTATTGACATTTACATTCGCTTATAATTGTCTATGGTTTTAGACTATTGATGTTTATATTTGATTTTTCTTCAGGTTTGGGACATATGACCCAGGGCCAGTCAGTTCTGATGTTCTACACTTACAGGCGGAGCATTGATCCGCTCATATAGACTTGAGTCGGGTATCATTTTATTTGCATTATATTTGAATTTTGAATATTACATTGTCTTTTTAACATGCTAGTAGTATTCTCACTCATTATTTGCAAATCTGCAAGATTTTGAGATTATTAAGTTTTTGGATCATCCACGGTCATTAAAGCATTGGGAGCTAATTGATGACCGTGTCATCGAGTACGTCTCACGGACTGGGTTCTTGATTCCTTTCAGGTTTACTTGAGACTTGATCGGCCATTACTTACGGCTCTGATTGAGAGATGGAGGCCCAACGTGCCAGACATCCACCGGACGAGGCAGGGCCTTCTCAGCCCGTTGCTAGACGTATACGACATTGAGGAAATGAGGAGGCGGGCCCATCACATACACAGTCTGCCTCCCAGACTACCCTTGCACGTGGTCGTGGCCGAGGACGAAGACGCTGTGGAATTAGACGTGTATTATCTTGTTTGTATAATTGAAATACTTGTGTTAAATTGATATATGATATGATACATTATATGGGATTGATGAGTTTTATATGAGATATTAGTTTGTATTGTTGATTACATTTTGTGTATCGATATGTTGGGGACTTGAATTTGTGATATAGTTTTATTGATGTGTTGGATTGAGTTTGAATATGTGTTTATTGTGTATTGAGTTTGTGGATTGATATGTTGAGTTAGATTAAGATTGTGGATCAGATATATTGAGATTGAGATATATTGAGATTGAGTTGAGATTGTATTGAGTTGGGATGGATTTTGTATTGTCCAGAAATCTGTGTTTGCAGATTCTGGTTGCAGGTTCTATATCTAGAAGTGCGGCCTTGGCAAGGCCACACTTCAAAATTCTGAAAGAAAAAAAGCAAGGTCGGACTTTTTATTGTAAAGAACTTAAAATCCGACCTTGCTAACGCCAGACTATTTTTGTTCTGTGAAACAAAGTCCGGCCTTGCCAAGGCAGGACTATTTTGAGCTTAAAAAAATAGTCCGACTTTGCCAAGGCCGAACTTCTATGAGCCTAACTACCCCCAACGGACAACCTTTGGCCGACGTGGCGCCAACGTGGCAAAGGGAGGTCTGTTTTTACAATTATTTTTGGTGGGGGTTTATTTTTATAATTATTTTTAAAATAAGGATTATTTCAAAATTTTGTCCAAATAGTATTTCTACTGATCAATATCATGAGCTAAATTGACCTCTTAGAGAGCAACCAGCTCAACATTGGTTTATTTACATATTTGTGCTTTAATAAATCGAGCTCCAACTGTCCAACATTTAAAATTCAAAGCAAGCCAAATTCAAGCTAATCCACTAGAGCTCAAAATGAGGTTGGCTCACTCGAGCTGAAGGGTTCAAGCTCAAGTTAGCCCTCTTGGATGTCAAGCAAAATGTGAACAGGGTTGGTTGAATCAAATCTTGGCTTATTTACACCAAACAGAATGTATATATCTGTAAAACTAATTAGCATTTAGGGGCGGATCTAAGGTGGGTCAAGATCAGGCACAAGACCCACCTGGAATCCTATAAATCTTCTTCATTTTTTTTAATTTTTTATTTTTCTTTGGTACCCGTACCCACTTCACTATTACCAAGCCAACTCTCCTTTGGACAAATATGAATCGAACCTGAACCCCCCCCCCCCCCCCTCAGGAGTTACCGACGGACTAGCCCACTTTCACTTTCTCCCTACATGTATATGCATGGATCAATGATTATGCCTCTCTTGATGCTTCCTTACAAAAATAAATAATTTATGGTGCTTCTAACTCTCATAATGACTTTATACATTTTAGCTAAAGATTCCAAATAATAATAATAATATTGACTTCTATGATAAAATGAATCATTTGTGGGACCTAATAACTCTCTAGCCATTTAGCTAAAGCTTCGAAAGCTAGCTCATAATGTTTTTATGGTTAAAATCTTTTACCAAGAAAATTAACAGCTATGATTTATTTTTTGTGACCCACCTCAAAACTTTTGGGTATTGGAAAAAATTTTGGTTGATGCAAACTTGAAAAATCTAAAGCAAAGTCAAGAATCAAGATTGATTGGAACATAACATTACCAGGAAGAGAAGTACTTAAAATCCTTTCTTTTTAATTTTTGAAACATAGAACATAGAGGATCAAAAACCAAAATATGCTCAAATCGAAGAATTACCCAAGAAAAAGAGTCAGGTCGAGCAAAAATTACCGCAAAAGGCACGACCTAGATCCGATCTACAGCATAGAAATTGATCAAAACAAAACTAAATCAATCAAAAGTTTTTTACAGAGAGAGACTTACGAGAGGAGGAGCGAGAAGAGAGAGCGGGGGGATCTCAGAGAAGCTGTCGACCACCAGATCTCAGAACAGAGCAAAAGCAGTCGTCTTTTATATTATCACAACAGACGACGATAGCGGAGGGTTCACTTTGTCGTTAAAGGCTCGCATTTTTTTCACATCAGCCCCTATCAGATACACAAATTACCTTCTTTGTTGTTGTAATATTTGAAATTGTAAGAAATTTAAAAATATATATTTCTTTATCTATAATTATATAGACTAGAATACGTTGGCGGTGGAAAACCGACCGGCAACAGAGAAGATGGGAGAAAGAGGAGAAAGAAGGAGAGTGAGGGGAGAGAAAGAGAGGGCAGTGGTGGAAGGAAGAGGAAGAGGAAGAGAAGAGGAGGAAGGAGGAGTGGAGAGAAGCAAAGGGAGGGGAGAGGGCGGTGGTGGAAGGAGAAGGAGGAGAAGATGAGGAGGGGAGGGAAAAGGGAAAGGGCAGTGGCGATGGAGAGGGAGAGCAGCTCTCTCTTTCTATGACAGACGAAAACGATGGGATAGATGGACGGACAAATTTTATATAAAAGTCACAGGAGAAAATCTCCCTTACTTCGCTCGGTCGATTTTGATTACCGTTTGGCGGTGAAAACCGAGCAACGAAGAGGAGAGAGGAAAAAGAGGGGAGAAAGAAGGAGGGTGAGATGGGAGAGGGAGAGGGAAGAGAGGAGACAGAGGGAGAGGGGGGGAGGGAGGGGGGCGGGTCGTAGGGGAGAGGGCGGCCCTCTCTCTGGCTTTCTTTTTTTTAGAGGACAGACAAACAGATAAAATGAAAAAGTCATGAGAGAAACCTCGTTACACTCAGCTTGAATATTAAAAAAAAATCGAGAGTTTAAGTGATAATCACACGAGTTAAACACATAACCTCTTATGTTCACTCCAGCAAAAATAGTGGCAACGTTGAAACCTTTTGTTTGTGTTGTGGTAAATATACAATTGTGGCATAATTATACAATTCTTGGAGAGTGAAATCTATATGCAATTGAAGAAGTTTTGTAATTACACGGAAAAAAAAGAGTTTTTCGTTAAACAATTAGCATCAAAACAGTGGGCCCATCCGACAACTTGAAGTTACCGTTTGTTGACACGTCACCGTTTCCGTAGAGGTGGGAGGATCGCTTATAACTGACTCAAGATTATATAAGAGGCTAATAAATCTAAAATCAATGACCAGCAAACATCCATAAATAACAAATAGAAAATGGGAAATTACAATTTAAGCAAGCTTTCATAACGCAAATACGAACCACTGCTGTTATCTCATAGATGAATCAAGACACACAAAGGAACTGTTAATTCTATTTAGAATTAATAACTTGACAACAAGACACAGTAATATCATTGAAACAACACATGTTTTGCACTGGATCTTCTGATTATACAACAAGCTTACAGTACAGCTTAGTATTTTGGGTGTAGATACGAAATAGAAAAATGAAAAGAAATAACAAGATGATTGTTTCCTGAGTGGCAAATGACAATCTAATCGGCAATCTTGAGATGCCATTACAAAAACAGACTGTCAGCTGCATTCTCAATCTTCGTCTTACACAAAATTGATCGTTCGAAAAGACTTGCATACCAATATTGGATTGAATGAACATGAGGGGCTGAACTGCTAATTCAGTAATATAAACTTCTAAAAGACTCTGCCAGAAAGAGCCGATGTTAACAATCTTCAAATCTGCTTCACTCGACCTGATGCTCTGCAATGGCCTTAACAATCGCCATCCCAAAGCCGCCTTCTTTAAGAAATTAAGCAAAATTCTGAGAAAAACCATGCTAGATATGGCATCGAAGAATTTAGTCTTGTATCAGTTTGAATCTCTCCCTCAGTAATCTTCCTGGTCTACAAAGTGCTTCTCCAACTTCCGAGGAGCAAAATAGTAACTACTCTCGCTTCACTGATAGTCGTTCTGAAGACAGAAAAGTGGGAAACTCATTCATCTTCATTGAAAGGCGTAAAAAAGCTACCTGGGAGAGTTCCTAATAAGAATCTGTGAATGAGGCAGAGAGTTCTTACTTATTAGTTCGTAAGTTACGATCATTGAAGTACCCCACAGCGACATATTAAGAAACCTGGGTCCAAAGCCCCTGTAGAAACCAATCCAACCATCTTCTTGCAGTAGCAACTTTGTAGTCTTCATGACCGATGGCCTTCCCGCACCAAAATTATCCATAACCTAAGGTTTTGCAAGCAAAATATAAGTTTTATGTACCCTTCAAAAAGTTCTAATGTAATTAGTCTATCAAAATTGAAAACTGAGAATGCTAGTTTTGAAATGCTTGTTACAATAAAACATGGCCAATGCTATTCAAAAATCTTGTTACGATAATAATATATCCTATTGGTGGTTGGACCAGCAGAAATTTATCACGTCCTCATCATTTGACATTTAAAAAATCGGAACGATAACTTGACATGTTCATCACACAGGAGACACAAAAAATCCAAAATTCTTGGAGAGTGATGGTTGAGGATTCAACTGAAAGTCCAAAGCCAATTTCCGCTTTTCAAATTGGTCCAACTATGATTTGTTCAAACCAAGATCCTGAAGCTAAACTAATATCATAAGCTTCCAAACAAGTACAGCTTGTACTTTGACCCACACTTTTGAAGGAGTATGCAATTTAGCAATACTTTGTTCATAGAAATGGTTAATATGTCCGAATTGTTCATAAAAATGGTTGATATTTGGATGTCCCATCCTTCTATCTTGTTTCTCTTTATTTCGTTTTCTTCCTTGATAGTCATTACTTTATATAGAATTTAATATAGATATAGTACATACTACTTTCATGAGGCCAAAAGTTCCTAACTAGTTTTGTGACGCAGGAGACACAGGTAGACTTCATTTTATTTGTTCGCATCTTCTTTTTACCATTTTTCTTGGGTTTTCATTTCTTCTAAAGAAAACCAGATTTAGCCACGTGTTTCCCTATGAAAGAGAGTAATGAAACTGAATACAAAGTGGCGCCATCCCAATAAAAAATTCACAGTTTTCTTCTATTTTAATATATGTGAAACTGAATACAGCAGTAATGGAGAATCGCCGTGCACTTAAATGTAACTGGATATTTGAATTATCAGAATTTGTTCCACATTTGCATTTGTTCAGGCAAATACGGATAGTAACAATCAGTATCCATATTTGAGTTCAAATATTTCACATCCACTCCACTTATAAGCGGAGCGATATGGAGATTGCGGTCCCACTGCGCTTATAATTAATATATTATTTAAATTTTAGAATATAATTAATGTATAAGTGTTTTTTGTTTGTAGAATAGTAGGCTAGCCGCTATACTCTGAATTTGGTATTTTAAATATCAACTTTGTGATGAGTTTATATATAACTACTTGTTATTTTTAAAAAAACTTTATTATTATTACTAGAATATTTTGGACATTATAACCCCCCCCCCCCCCCCCCCAAAAAAAAAACAAAAAACAAAAAATAAATCACCCGCCGGAAGGAAGGGAAAAAAAAGGAACACCACATACACATGGATAATAATTTCATATTCGGATTTGGATATCAAGATATCTGCTCGGTTACACCCTTATGTGCAGTGTTGCTCCCGATGAACATTCCGATAATTTTGCCTATGTTCCAACTGTTATGCATTCTTGTGGGTGTGCTTGGTTTGGGGCGGAAGTGGGGAAAAGATGAAGTGGGAAAACTCATTTCCCACTTCTGATGTTTGTTTGGAACTAGAAAAGGAAATGGGAGAACCCATTTTCTTTTTTACTTTTACACCTCCGTTTTACACTACTATTTTCTCACTTGCAAGGTGCTACAGTTGATTTTGTGGTCATCTCACTTGTAATAAGTTGTAACTCAAAATAGATAATTTTGTGGTCATGTAAATCTCATTTGCAGTTTAATTACAGTAAAAAAAACATCATAATTAATATTTATTTTAATATTATTTTACGGTTAACTTTGTGATCAACTTTTCCACTTTCACTTTCATATACTAACCAAGCACCAAAAAATACAATATATTTTTCACTTACACTTTCACATTACACCAAACGTCATAAAACTTACTTGCACAAATCCTAATTTTTTACCTTTTCCTTCTCATTTCTCACTTACACATTTTTCTCCCACTTGCAGCAAACCAAACATGCCCGTAGTTGACAACTTTGTGCAATCATATCTTGTACATCAGATATATTACCTCCAAACAAGATTTTTCTCTAATTCATCTTCTTATTCCAGGGATTCATGCCCCATTAAGCGCAGGGGGGCTCTTGAGGGCTATTGAGCCTACCTTCTTTAAAGTGTTGTCTAAGATTGAGTTGTATTGCCATCGTTATGCTTCTAAGCATGGTTTCAAATATTGGGCGATCTTGATATATATGAACAATATTGTAACGAGTTTTGAGATATCCAATATGACATTGATCTTGTAATATCAGTCGACATAAGGATCATTTTGTTGATATTGACGGCTGATAAATGCCGACAATAGTACAAAAACCCATTGGCGACATTGATACTGACAATGGTACATAATCAGGAACAAGGTTAGAATCAAATCACATCTGTAGGGTTTCAGATGTCTTGCGTGGCCTAAGCAAATGCCGGGGTGAAAAGAACTCACATGTGTAAGATATAAATACTACAAGAGGGGAGATTGTCGATTTCACAATGCCTGCCACCTTTTGTGTTGTGGTCCTAAACCTAAGTGGATTTGAATGGGAACACAATTGTGAACACAATCCTTTGGCGTGAGTTTACTTATATGCAGGCTTTTGATTTTTTGGGTTGTCCTGATTCATCCTGCACTATACAGCACAAATGTAGGCATTCTAGAATTTAGAGCAAACCCCTTTCTCGTCCATATCTTCCTTGATCAGGATTCAGCATCAATGTTGGAGTTAATGCCAGCCTGATAAAATATCATAAAACTTTGTAAACCTTTCGTGGAGCCTTGTGCTCCATAGCCAACCCCATTTTGATCGGGAAAAGCTTACAATGAAAATGATGGTCTCAGCTCTGTCAAAAAGTCATATCATTCAAATCTTCAACAGTGAAGTGCAAGTTTAAAGTTCTATTTTAATACATGAAGTATTGGACCAAAATAAACTATGAAAGGCATTCAGCCATCCAGATAGAATTTTGATGGCAGGAAGAATAAACTTACTTGAAGCCTTGTCTTTATCGTATCTATTGGAGTGGTAATAATAGATGAACAAGCACCAGCTATTGTTCCTGCTGTAGCCTGAACTGCAACAAGCTCCAACTGAGATGGTTTCTTTTCCGAATCAACTCCATAGCCCAAACCCCTATAATCAAGACAAGCAACTTGAAAAACTTTAATCATGCTTGCTTGCATATGCTAATTTCAAGGTTATGTCCAAAAATAAGTCATGAATAAATGATGTGAAGCACAACGCTAAGTTGACTTGCCTCCAAATGACATGTTGGGCAGAACCATAAGCACCCCACCAAAGTGCAGATGCCGGTGACTGTGTCACTATTGTTAACCCAAAGCCTCTATACAGACCACGAAAACCTTCTGTCCTGAGTACACTTCGAATTACATCAAACGGTCCATTGCATCTTGTCACCCCAGGCAGACCTTGAACCATTAGTCTCTGACATATCTGGGTGAATTGAAATGATGTGAGAACAAAAAAGCAAGCAACCAAGCACAGCTTTATACACTTACAGATGCAAGTTGGGAACAATTCAATTATAACATGTCAAATCCAGAAACATTTGTGGGAGCAGATACAACTGATAATAGGGATCAAATATTAAACTCATCTCGAAATTGAGTCACATGTTCAATTGAGTTCAAAGCCAACCCAGGTTCTACACATATTTACATAATACGAACACGTTTTTGACAGCCCAACTAGGACTGAACTTAAACCAGAAGAAGAGGATTTTAAACTAACTACATGCCACCTCACAGCATGAGCTTAAACTACATGGCAAGAAAGGGTAGATCTATGTCCCTGCAAATTGGCCTATTATTTTTTATGGTGAATCTATCTCTGGGTTCTAGCTAGCTAGTCAGAATCTAGTCAGGAATCTAGCACCAATCTCAAACAATTGATATCAGATCGACGTTTGACTGTAAAATCTAAATGCCTCACCTGTGGAGCTTCTCAACGTGTAGTCATTGTCCACAGTAGAGCCCATTTTGATGGGAAAGGTCAGAATGGTAATGATGATGATATCATCTCATCAGCTTCAGGCTGTTTGCCAGGAGCAAAAATGATAATATATAACTGCAAAAATGTTATAAAGCTACAAACAAAAACTGATCTAGAATTAGTGATGCAATATAAGAAAAAAGAGCAAGCTCCACCAGTACAAGTTTGCTCCCTACATAGTAATAAACTGGTTTGAACCCAATTGTTTGATGAGAAAGTTCAATTGTTTGATGAGAGAAACTTTCCAAGAAGAAAGAAAAAGATCAAGAAGTTCAAAATGCTTCACAGACTTACCACATCCAAGGGCACAAAGTATGCACAAGAAACCAGGTTTGACATCAAGCCAGCCGCTCCATTAGCCATTGCAATACGACTTGCCTCAGACATATCTAAATTCTCTGTAGCTTTTAGCACCATCTCCTTTGAAACTTCAAGTGATGTGAGGGCCAATACTCTACCAGGTAAAGACCCAATTGCAGATGTACCGAAGCCTCTAAAAGCTCCAGGAATCCCATCATTTCGCAATATGTTTCTGAATACCGACATGCCAGGCATGTGAGCGAATCCACCTTCAGCAACTTGCATTCTGGTCTTTACAACTGCTGTTGGGTGCAGAAGACCAGATTGTGCAGTAAAAAGTATAGCTCCGATAACATGAAACCTCGTCTTATCCAACCTTTTACCCAAAAAATTAGTAATTAGGTGAATTTTGCAGATTCTCAACAGTAGTTTCTTCAGCAGTTTGATTAGATATTCAATAGGATAACAAAATCATATAAATAATTCCCAAGGATGTTTTCAACAGTCAATTGCAATACTAATCAGTGGCGTACGCAGAATTTTCACTAAGTGGGGGCGGAAACATTTTGAACTAAAATAGAAAATTTATAAAAATCAAACAACATATTCCAAGTTTTGATATTACAAAAAAATAGAGGGGCTCCCATTCAAGACAACATATCTCACTCTAAATTATAATACTCCCCTTCGAGGAGCCATATTCTGAAATCGTTGAATGATTGATTCATTGTCAATGTTGTCAAATATGTCTTTTTCAATATATGTCACCAAGCAATCAATCATCAACTCATCACCCATTCTATTACGCAGTGAATTCTTGATAAACTTCATTGCAGAGAGGTTGTGAGAGTTCTCAATCCCCAGAGGAGAGACTGAGAATCTGTCATTAGGAGAAACTAGAGGGTTTTTTTTTTTTTTGGTGGAGATCAGGAGAACTGATCCAAGTTAGATTTTTTTGCTTAGTTAACTCAACTCCAGTGGGGGCGACCGCATACGCTCGCCCCCACCTGCGTCCGCCACTGATACTAATACATTCGATGCTCCAATAATCTTAACCCCTACGTACCAAGTAATGGTCACTTTCTTTAGATTATGAAATCTATGACAATGCTAGAACTAGTACTTGTGCATCTGTAACAAAATATTAGGACAACATGGAAGGAAATAATACCGGATTATTATCACATTAAGCATCTAATAAAGGAGCGTCTTAGCTCAAACCTGTAAAGAAAACATCCATAAACTATCTCATTGCTCATTTCATTTTTTGGTAAGCATAATAAGATAGTAAACAATAAGTTCCAGGTAGGGAGAATTGTGTTTATTTGCAAGCCAATAGTTGCTGATTGCCATGATTTTATACCATTTTATTGCCCATATTTATCGATATTTTTGTGTATAAATAATGTTGGTCGGGTGTTTTTATTGGTTTTGCATACAAGTTTACTAAAAGAAGAAAAGACTACAATTGAGCATTTTAGAGACATTGGACGAGCAAAAAGGATTTTAATGCAAAATAGAGGAGTTGTCATTGCCGGGACTACTTTACTAAACCCGAAATTCACCGTCAGAGAAACTCAAAATCAATTCAAAGAAATTTGAAGCCAGTTTGGGCGAAAACGCAATTTTGCAAAAGTTCATGGGCTTACACGCAAAAGTGGACAGAGATTCAAAGTACAAAATTCATTTAGTTATTCTCCTTGTAATTTTGTATTAGTTTTGAATTTAAATGTAAAATAGCCAAAAATCCTAGGCTATAAATACCCATGTAAAGCTAGCGTTTTGATTGCCCAAGCTTTGACCACAATTCCTTGTTTTTCTGAATTTTTCCATTTAAAATTAATTTTTTTGGCTTTTTTCTCTTTTATGTTGCTTTTTTTACCATTATTTCCTAAACATTGGTGACGCGGTTTCTTCCTGCTTTTCGTGCCTCGCTCAACAGAAAGGGGTACATGAGCAAGCCTCGTTGTCTGTGTAAGGAAGGTGGCACACTCGGTTAGTGGGGCCCACTGAGTGGCGATGGCCTTGGTCACAGCCACGAGAAGTGACAAAACGCCCTCGGGGCACTACAGCAGCTTCCTCGAGACATTGTTCCTCGTGTGGGGCCCAGCATAACGCGACAGCTTTTTTCCGTCTCGTGTCTCGTGCAGATGAGAGCGAGGGACGATTGTCGTTTTCTACACGCAAAGGTCTCACAAGCGAGCGCGGTGGGGCCCTTTGCTATTGTAGCACCACAAGGTGCTCTCTCGTGGTGGCCTCGGCAAGCGTGCAGGAGAGGCGTCTGTTCTGGGGTTCTCAGTTTCATGTTTTAGTTAGTTTTAACTAATTAGTTTAATATGATTTGTTAGTTTGATTAACTATTTTTCTGATATAATGAGTAGATTAATTAATTTTAGTTATTAACTTAATTATTTATTCACTGCAATTAATATGATTCATTTAGATTATCATGTTAATAATTTTAGGATGTGTAGCTAGATTATCTGCAAGTATCTAGAGGACATAAACTTGGGCTAGATTATCATGTGGTCAAATTTAGTTATCGTATCTAGAGCCGTTTGCACCAATTGACCTACCACTTTTAAAAGATTAGTTTCTAGGACAACTAGTTATTTGACAGGTTATGTATCAGAAATTAATGATTCATGCTTAGAGTTTTACAGCTTTTTCTGCTTTTAATTTATTCAGTCATTTTATTTACCTGTAACGGATCATGTAATAGAGATAATACCATGTGCATAAATCTGGTGTTCAGACTTAATTTGCCTGTTAGAAATAGGGATTTGGTGATTGACATCAGACCAGTAGTGAGACAAAGATTGACTGCATGATGCTAGTTTAGGAGATTTTATCCTAAGTGCTTGATTTGATTTTCTTAGATTGACACGTAGTTCGACTCAAACTCACGAAACTCTTCAATCAAACCACCTAGATAGTGTTGAAACTACAAGAACCACTTGTCCCTCTGGATCAACCCCCAAGTGTTGCAAACAAACAATTGTGCACTTGCAGTTAGTTAAAACAAGAGTGTGAAATCTCCCCCATCAAGTTGTTGGCGCCGTTGCTAGGGACACAGTGTTCTATCTTTAGTTTTGACACTTCTACCCAAAAAAATGGCGTCGCATTGTGTTGGGCCCCACACAAGGAACAGCGTCCCGAGGGAGCTGCTACAGTGCCCCTGAGGGCGCTTTGTCGCTTATCGTGCCTATGACCAAGGCCACCGCCACCCAGTGTGCCCCGCTAACCGAGTGTGCCGCCTTCCTCATGCATAGACAACGAGGCCTGCTCACATGCCCTTTCTCGTTGAGTGAGTCACAGAAAGCAGGAAGAAACCGTGTCATCAATGATGGAAAATAATGGTAAAAAAGCAACACAGAAGAGACAAAAGCTAGAAAATTAATTTTAAATGTAAAATTTCAGAAAAACAAGGAATGTGGCCAAAAACTGGACAGCCAAACCCTAGCTTTACATGGAGATAGATATTTATAGCCTAGGATTTTTAGCTATTTTACATTTAAATCCAAAACTAATACAAAATTATAAAAGTAACTAAATGAATTTTGTACTTTGAATCTCTGTCCACTTTTGTACTTAAGTTCCTGAACTTTTATAAAATTGTGTTTTCGCCCCAACTGGCCTTAAACTTCTTCGAATTGACTGTGGGTTTCTTTGACAGTGAAATTTCGGGTGTAGTAGAGCAATCCCTATAATGGCAACTCTTCTATTTTACATTAAAGTCCTTTTTGCCCGTCTAATTTCTCCAAAATGCTCAATTGTAGTCTTTTATCCTTTTAGTAAACACGTAATCAAAATCACTAAAAACACCCGAGCAACATTATTTATACACAAAAATATAGATAAATAGGGGCAATAAATGGTATAAAATAATGGCAATCAAATACCCCCACTTATCTTTTGCTAGTTCTCGTGCAAAACAAATAAAAAGAAAAGCTAAACTAACCTTACCTAACTCACTTTCGTAGTAATCATGGTTGCACTTAGCACGTGCAACAAGCCGTTAAACCCTTTGGTTATCCCTAGAAGACGAGTTTTGTCTCGTGAGGGTTCGTAGTGAATATACCCACAAAATTCATGAGAGGAAGAGATTAAGAAATAAATAAAATAAAAATAAGGATAATCGAAAATCAAGAAAAAGAAAAATTAAAATTTTTTCTATTCAAGTTAACTAATTAGCAATCATAAGTCTCCAAGAATTTCATTTGCTAGATCAATCTCAATTTAAAAAAATATATTGTCTATAAAATAAAGGTTCGAATTCTAAACTTAACACCACCTATCCTAAGTCTCAGATCCTATGCACCACGTAATCATGATATAGTTCTTAAGCTTGGGAATATTTGGCTCCAACTTTCATACTTATTTTGTAATAATAATTTTTTCTCCTTTTTTAATCACTTTTAACTATCTTTCGCGTAACTACTAAGGCTTCCTGACGCCAAGGCACCTAGCTAATTGATAATTAAAACTGTTGGGTTTTTACGATATTTTTTCCAATTAGGCTTTCTCAGCTACCCATGTAACGAGCTTTGAGTCAATGCTCCTAAACTAGATGACCTTAGGGCATTAAGTGTAGAGACACTCCTACGGACTTAATTGCTCAAGCAACTGAGGCCACAAGACAAGACTTAATTTAATTATTTTTTTAATATAATTTATATTTTTTTTGTATTCCAATTGTCATCCACATTCTAAGCCTATGAACTAATAGTGTAAGTATTGTTAGGTACATAATCACTTAATTAAGTTTAGATGATATTGTCAGTTTTTGGATTCTACTCTTTATTTTAAGACTCTACGACCTTCGCATCTTGATTTCACCATTAAAATCTACTCATGGAAACTAATTCACTTACAAACTAGCTAATTATAAGTAGAAAGTTTTCATTTTTTTTTTTTACATTAAAACTCCTAAAAGACCCGAGAAAGAAAAGAAAATAAGTGAATGAATCTGCTGCCAAGGGAAGCAAGAAAAAACAAAGATAGTTTGGTCAGTGAAGATTATAATAGTTTAGTAAAAGAAATATGAAGCGCACTCCTAACAAAAGAATAGTAATAGGGAGTACAACCTCAGATCCCCAAATGAACAATGACAAGCTCACAAGTTTCACAGATGTTGTAGCTACATTTAAAACTCCATTTGCAACTAGATATGGAATCCTTTTCCTTTAACTACCGAGAATTGACTAGATGCCAACAATTTCTATCTCTTTGGAAATAATCCCAGTACCTTATTACTTTGAGGGAAGATAACTATAAGGATAAATGTCAATGGAGTCATCCCTTGTTCCTTTAAGCACAATTTGTGCCTTGAAGGTATCTTGGTAACTTGCAGAATTATTGAGTTTAGTCCTAAGACTCCTAATACATCCTCCGACACTTGAAGGCTTGGAAAAAAATTTTGAGCATTATAGCTAGTTGATGTGATTGGATTCCCTAAAAAAATTTACAATTCAAATTTCCCCAACAAGCTCAAACATTTCAATATCCGGATCTCAAACAAGCTAATCCCACTTCAAACAGAGTGATAAACTAATAAGTCTCCAACAAAATCAATCACACCCGTGATTGGAAATTAACTTCCAAAATGAACAAGAGACCAAGCCCCTTGTTTTTAGTAGTTGCTTCCCATGAAATAACTGCTACCTAATGAATCAAAGGGTTTCTTTTGCATTACAATTTTAGGCGCCCAGGGGCTCAAAATTTAAAAAAAAAAAAAAAAAACAAATTCAAACTACTGAAGAATATTCTTTGTTCGACTCAAACGGTGTTTTTTTCCTTTCAAAAAATAATACAAATTTTGTGTTTCTCATGAATTAGGTGGTTGTGGTTCGAATTGTGATCGCATTTCTAACTACTTTGGGGATTAAAAATAAAAATTAGGAAAAAAAATTGCGAAAAAAAAAAAAATCAAAGAGAGGGGTTGCTTACCTCTCCCACTTGATGTTGACCTCGGAGAGGGAGACGTCGGCGGCAGAAGCGGCGTCGGTTTCCACGGCCATCGCCTTCCCGCCAAAATCTCTAGCCCTCGGCCCTCGATTTGACCGCGGCGAGTTGCCGTGGTTCTCGAAATTTCCGACGAACTTCTCCCAAACAAAAGGAAGAAAAGTTCCCCACGTAAAAGGAGTCGGTTCACGTTTGTACAGAAAGAACCGTGTTGAAGCTTCCTACTCTAGAAAGAGAGAGGAGAAATGTGTGAAAACTTTGTCACGTGACTGTGCCCGCTAACCCGGTTGACTCAACCCGACCCGACCCAAAACCTTTCTTTTTCTTTTTGTTTTTTTTTGGGGAACACAGCCGTCGGTGGCCGGTGGGGCTCGATGGTTTGTTAATATTCCAAATATTGGAATTCATGGTTGTTGTTCAACTGTTTCAAATGGCGACACGCCAAAAGTTTTTGCTATAATTTATCTTTCCTTTTTCTATGGCTTGTTGTTTTTAAGCAGAAGATATTATCGGTCTCTAACGAGTGAATAAGCAAAATTAGTTGTTCCCCAATATGTTTTTTTAATAGAAAATAAAAGATATTGTTAAGTTTTATGTTCAACTAGTTTTTTGGACAAAGAGGGTATAAAAAACATAATTATAGTTAAGCAACGTTATTGTTATTAAGGGGGTTGTTTGGATTCAAAGAAGTGGGCGGAAGTGAGAAAGTGGGGAAGTGTCATTTCTCACTTCCGCTGTCCATCCAAACGCTGGAAAAAAAAAGTGAGAATTTTTTTTTCTTTTCTCTTTTCTTTTTTACACAACCATTCCCTCACTTCTAGGGTGTTACACTTAATTATGTGGTCATATAAATCTTATTTGTAATAAGTTGTATCTCAAAACAATTAATTTTGTGTTCATATAAATCTCACTTGCATTCTAATTACAGTCCAATTTTTTCATAATTAATTTTTATTTTAATATTATTTTACGGTTAATTTTGTGGTCAACTTTTTCACTTTCAATAAAACACTGAAAAACAAAGTATACATTTCCATTTTTTTTTCTCAACTACCAATCAAATACTAAAAAAAAAATACATACAAATTCTTATTTTTCAAAAAAAAAAAAAACCTCCCTTCTCACTTCTGCCCACTCCCTTGAATCCAAGCAGCCCCTAAAAGAAGAAAAGGGATTTAGAACATCATTAAGTGTCAATTTGTAACGGGAAAAATAGAATCAATACTGTCTAATAAAATGTTTAATGGAGTTTTTGCATTACAGGGGAGGGGTTGGGAGTTGAGAAATTTTTTGCTCGCCGCGCGTTGGTTTTGGGTGGGCCTCACGGAGTGGTGGGGCCCACTGATGGGGCCCACCTTCATCGTACGGTTCACCGAGCTCGCGGTGAGCAAAAAATTTCTCTTGAGAGTTGTCTACATCGAAGAAAGAGAAAGGCAAAAGGGGGTTTAAGCAAGTGTTTCCTCCGTCAAGTTTGATGCTTGCGCAAAATGAGATAACATCTGCTAAATTTTCAATAAAATGTTTCTTAATTAAGGTACACTAGAGTGTTACTAAGGCTGTGTTTGTTTCACCATAAAAGATCGTAAGTCACAAAGGCCGCTTGCGACTTACGGCCTTATAACGTTTGTTTGGATCATAAATCGTAAAATGCACTTGCGACTCAATTATGATCCACTTACAACACAAACAATTAATTTGTAGTTATACAGACTCATTTACAGCCTACTTGCAGCACAAACAGTTAATGTTGTGATAATGTAAATTTGTATTGCTGACAGTTAATTGTAATTAGATTAATATTTTCATTATTAATTTAATCTTTTTAGGTTATAAGTATTTTTTTAATTATTGGATTACATATAATTATTAGATTAAATTTTTATTAATAATTCAATATTTTTTAATATTAGAACTTTTTTCTATTACTAGGTTAATCTTTTTGTTACTAAATTAATATAATGTATTCCACTTTTTTAATTCTTATTTTATTTATAGAGCAATGCATTGGCCATTCTAACCCAGTACATGATGCATTTAATAACCTAATAATATCATGTGCGTGTGTTATTTGGCCGCTCCCTTATTCGGATAATGATATTTGCACGTTGTGCTCGGATGAATTTTGTTCGTATACGAATTCCAGTACGGACTGCCAGTGGTATGAGATACTGAAAGAGAATGATTAAAATAACAAGCGATATTGATTGTTATTATTATATAATTATAGTACATTACTCGTGACTTGCGTAATATTATGCTTCCGTAATTAAATTCATGATATTCTAATTTATTGGATTATACTTGCATGACTGAGTCATGATACTTTGATCAGGTGCACGTATGCTTATTTGTACACGCTACTTGGCTTTATTTTATGTACTCGTTGGATCGCTTTCTGATAATTCCTGGACCTGCGTGTCTATATTCTGGAGCTTAAACTGAAGTTGACCCTTTTCCACTGAAAATCAGGCTTTTTTGTTGAGCTAGTGGACCAGCCGTAGCTCCTTCCCTTTCTGCTCTCTTTTGACTGGCTCGCGAGATTTTCTTTTTGCAGCTCATGAGTATCTCCCATTATTTTGTACTTTGTGATTTTTTTTTTGCATCTCTTGGTGATGTAATATTCATGTTATATTGGATCACATTCTGTGATAACTATGCGCATGTACTTTTTTTACTGGAATGTATATTACCATCATACCTTCGTACTCTGATTCCTGCATGAACTGATGCTTAGCGTACATATGTGAGGGTATTTTCGCTCCACTTATGTACGGGTAGTAGCGTCCTCATACACGCCGGGATGGGGCGCTACACTGATGGTGGCCGCAGTGGTGGTCCGAAGGACTTTGGTGGTGGCGTGCTTTGGCGACCGAAGTAGAAGTGGTGGTGGCATGAACGACTTCTATTGCAGGCGAGGCAGCATGAGAGGCCGTGGAATAGGTGGGTCAAGTGGCTATGTTGGGCCTGGAGACTGACGCTGTCATGACCAAAGTTCTCGTGATCGCTTGATTTGCTACTATAACCATCTTGGTAGATGTCACGCCCCACTTCCTAAAATACGTGGAAACGGAATCGTGACGAGAGTCGACGACGTATATACGCGAGAAAAAATGTCCCATGCTAAGTCTAAAGTAACCTGAACAAGGTATAAGTTTAAACCATACTAATCATCGATTACTGCAATAATACATATAATGACTATTCATGATCTCAGATGAAATAAGAGATGGAATAAAAGCTAAGTGTGATATACAAGAATCAAAGAATAATAGCAGAAATACCTATAATCAAAAGAGAGAGACTTTAGCTCCTCGCGAAGCGTACAATCACACGAACACCTGAACAATATAAGAAGATGTCCAACATCCTGGACGTACGAATATAGGGTCGTCAGAAGCGACCTAATGAACGTGTATGTAGAAGAAAGTGTTCGTGCATAATAACAAGGTAAGCAATGACAACATGATAATTTCAAAATAAAAGATAACATAATAATCAATATCAATAACAAACTATGAACGATATATAACTGATATAATGATAACAGGGAACAACTAATGTCCAGATGTGTAACCTAGCATATGTCACTAGTCTGGTATACAATCCGGTCATGTGAACAATCGTATGTCATCATAATTATATATATGTGCAATTAGGTGACTACGGTCAGTCACAATACACTATAAACAGTTCATTATTATTTATTATGTCAGCAAACACCGATTGCCACCTGTAATAGGCGCATCCCATACTACGCCTACTACACGTGTCAATCAGAGTCCCAAGTTATCAAAACTGATCGGTTGGAGACATTGTCCATGTTTTAGGTGGGTTCTGTACATACACGGCACCACGGCCCAATCACCGGCGCTGAACGAAGTCCTACCGCTAGGTAGTCAATAACAATAACAATGTATCAATAACAATGACAATATGAACAATACGGGATGTCAGTCATCCCCCGGAATCCCGTAGTGGAACTGTAAGTCGGCTGCGCAACCTGTATCCTAGGTCTACCCAAAATACAGATGTTGTCTCTTCCATCGATTTTCCCAATCCCAGTGTAAGATGTCAATTTACATTATTATTTATAACAATCAATATCCATGTTATTTCGATTACTGTGACGATACGGTGACAGTAACAATATCAATGATGTAACAATAACAATATGGACAATATTACCGTGTAAACAGCAGAACAATAGAACAATGCACATGTTACGGTCTGACAATATTTTCCCAGTAACTTTCAATAACATGAATTAATACAATAACAAATTCAGATACTGCTCAATGGATGGTCTCATTTAGAACTGATCAACATCTCATCCATCTGCACTAGGATACAAAAGTAACGATCCATCAACCAACATATCTCTATAAATCATCGTGAACATCAAGTATCAATCCGTATCGAGTAATCTGGTACGATAAACCACTGTCTTAAGGTATCAATAATTAGTAATCAGTTTCTCACTATCAATCTACTCTGATCCTCAAGTCATGATATATACATCCGCTGAGTCATCGATATATCCAAATCTCAATAACTGAAATACTACATGTTCTGATACATATAATCAAATCCTCATATTTCAATTCGATCAAGATTATCACACACTCTCACTCTATCAAGGTCAATCATAGGATCCCAAAGTCAAGTAACATATCAAGTACACATATTTAAAAATCCACCAAGCCAGATCAAGTTAACCCAATCAACTTCTATTCCTCAACCCTCAAGTCAACTTCAATCCAATCGAGTCTACCGACAGGTTCAAGTCTAAGATTTCATTTTATTAATAAAGATCTCTTGTTTATTCAATCATCGATATCCATATCAATCAAGATCATAACTAAGCGTAACAGCCTCGATTGACATGAAATCTAGATCACCTCTATATCTAGTAGTCAATATCGATAAGGTCATCAACACATCAGTCAAATTCATCAATGCGAGAATCCAGATATAATATCTCCAAACAGTTCAAAAGTCAGTCTCAATGCATACACTAGCGTCAATGGTATTATATTCATACATATGCACGTATCGGTAAAACAGTCTATCAATAAAGCAATATCATGTCTAACACGTCCTCAATATCCAAAAGAATTCTAGTCGAAATAGTCACAAACAATTTGTCCGATAAATACCACGCATAAAATATGAATCTCTAATCCTCAATCATCAATCAATCAGCCTTACGATCAATATACTTATATTCTAAGATTTATCACAACTCGGTCAGTTACTAGATCAAGTCCCGTCCACGGTATATCAATACTAGGTCTAAGCCAACAACGACGATATACTAAGACATGAAATGACGCCAAATAAATGCTCATATCAACGAAATACATAGAGTGTACAATCACTGATGTCATATGAAATGGTACGGATAATCATACTGGTAAAATATGTCATATAATAACATGAAATGATTCGAATAGATACATGAATGCTACTGGTAACAGTAAATAAGGAAAAGACATGAGAATAAACACTCACATGAAATGACGCGATTTCAGAATCGAATCGCCGTCTGGTCTTCAATGCACGAACCGGTACTAATCTGCGGATCATTCCATGGATCGATTTTCGAATCGCCAGTGTATTGGGTCCATAACGGGCAACAATCCGAATCTCCTGTAACGGGTCCAAATCTCACGAGAGGGTCTGTATCGCTATGACATGCAACCATACACACACATTGATATACAAACACATACTTACGCATTATATACATAACCCCACATGCATACATACCCATCATACACCTACTACACGCTAAATACATATACATAATACTAATACACACACACACACATTTATAACACACAACACTCACACACTATATATTATACTCGTAAATTAAACACACCCACACTCAAATTTACACGCATACACACACATAAATAACTCACCCACCTATACATCTAACACCTAAATATACAAACAAAGACAGAGGGTGAGAAATAACCTGAGAGGGGGAAGAAGAAACACGATCAAGACATGAACGCGGCTCGCGGAGGCTCCAACGGAGAGGTGGAGAGCGACCGGCTACAAGGAGGCACCGCGGTGGTGCCTCAGGGTTGCCGATGGCTCGCCAGAGGCAAGGGGAAAGCCAGGGGTAGCCATGGGAGAGTATGCTCCGGCGTTGGGGGGCATTGCACGGCCAGGGTGCACAAGAGGGGGGTTTGGGGGGCTGCTGCTGAGATCCGCCGAAGTTCGCTGAGGAGGAGATGGCGACGCGGCCTCGCCTTGGAGGAGAGTCACAGCTGTGGCAATGGTGCATGAGGCGTGGATGCTTTGCAGGTGGAGAAGCACACAGCTGCGGTGGGTGTAGGACACGTTTGGCTCGACGGCGGGTCGTGCGCGGGGATCTGAGGAGGTTAGAAATGATAGAGATAATGGGGGGTCATTGGCAGCCATGGCGCAGGTGGCGGAGGGGAGATGGCGGCGTGGTGGCGCACATGGGGTCTGGGAAGGGGCTGGTTCGGCTGTGTAGAGACGGAGAAGGAGGTGGAGATGGAGGGGAGCTCAGGTGTGGTTGTCGGGTTGTTGGTGTGAGGCACGAATGGAGTTCTACGGAGGGCGACAGACTCCGGCGGAGAGGTGGAGGAGGGCGCAGGGGATGCTACCGCCAAGGGGGAGAAGAAGAGATATAGATTAGGGCTCGGTTTAGGTTAATTAGGGACGATGAGTTTATATAGGGTTAGTTAATGGGTTATGGGTATAGACGTGGATTGGGTAATGAGTATCGGGTTGGAGCAAGGCTCATGGGTATAGGTTAAGAGGATATGGGTAGTGGGTAGGATTAGGAATCAATGAAATAGAAATGAGTATGGACTAAGGGTATAGAAGAAAGATGATGATGATGATAATAATAATAATAAATACAAAATAGTACTAATAATAATTTCAACAACTCTTACTAAAAATAATAAATTACATAATAATAACATTAATATTAACAACATGATTAGCATTAATAATTAACAACATCAATAATAATACTAATATTAATTAACAACAATAATAATAATAATTAATAATAACAATAATAATAGAAATGATAATTAACAACTATCACTACCACCAATATTTATACTAATATTGAAATAAATGATTAAAATAATAGTAACACTAATAATAATTAATAAACAACATCAATATTAATAATAATAAAACTAATAGTAATAACAATAAATAATAATCACAATGGAAGAACAATAATAATGAAAATAACTACTACTAATATTAACAAATAGAGGTAATTGTAATAAGTAATTAAAAATTTTGATAAGAAATATTGGTAATTATATATAAAGCCAAATCACCACCTAATATTCAAAAATAATTTGCATATTTAGTAATAATAATAATCACAAGAAGAAAAGCATTAAATTAAGTTCAGTAAATCAAAATAAATATTTAAGAAGATAAAAATACAGTATTTTAAATTAGGGATATTACAGTGGCCAGAGCTGGTTTGATGTTGCTAGTTGTAAGGGATATGGGGAAAGAGGTTCTGCCTGGAGTTACAACCGTAGCCCAGAGAAAGTATGATAGGCCTCGTCGTCGGAAGAGTCTTTTCAATGATGCCCCCGGCTTGCTACAAGAGGTAGAGGGCAAGAAGCCCCCAGACCATAGGCTCCAATAGCTCCGCTTTCAGGTGATTTGTCGCCAATGTCGCCAGGCCATGACAATGGTACTTTTCCCATAAATGAGGTACCAAATCCAATGCTGGGTGCCGAAGGGTGCATTGCGTTTGCTGCCCCAGAAACTGGCCTGGAACCTGGGAACTAATGAGATTTTTGAATCTTGTAGTTTTTCTTGTTTGTTCGAGTGGAGAGATCTAAGAGAAGATCTGTAATGTTATATATTTTCTAGGGTTGGTGAGTTTTTTAGGCATTGGGCTGGAGTTTGGTGATTGGTGGATGCTCTTATATTTGGGAGGACCCGTGTTTCTTGTTTTAGGGGCTGTTTGTTTCCCCGCAAAAGGCCGCAAAATCGTAAGTCGTAAAATCTCTTTTCCATTTTTCGCTGTTTGTTCCGCTGCAAAACAACTTGCAAAATACAATTCTCATTTCCCACTTGCAGTTGCTACAGTTAAATTTGTGGTCATGTAAATCTCACTTTTACACTCACATTTTCCCACTTGCAATTGCTACAGTTAATTTTGTGGTCATGTAAATTCCACTTGTAGTACACTTGCAGTTCCAAATCAGTTACTTGATAATCAATATATAATTTATAATTATTAAATATTAATATTTTTAATATTTTTATTAGTGTTTAATTTCTTATCTAATTATTTTATATTTGTATTTTTAGTTTTTTATTATTTTTAATATTGTTTTAATATTTAATATTTAATTATTTTAATTTAATATTTTAATTTAATATTGTTATTTAATACTTTATTATTTTATTAATATTTACACCAATTTTCTTAATATTTTATTAATATAACAATAATATGCTTTAATATAAAATTAGTATATATTTAATTTATTTATTTCTTAATATATATAAATAATTACTTCATTAATATTATACTATACTTTAAAATTATATTAATATTTTATTATGTTAATATTGTAATAATTTATTATAATAATATCATAATAATATTTTATTATTAAATTATAATTATATTTTACTTTGTTTATTTTATATTTTATAATATTACAATATTATTATAATAAAATTTAATATTATAATAATCTTAAGTATTTTATAATATTATAATATTATAACTATATTTTATTATTTTTCTTAAGATTTTTTTAATATTTATGTTTTATTAGTATGCTTAAAATTTTATTAATGTTCTTTATATTTTCTTAAAATTTTATAATTATTTATTTAGTTAATATTTTAGTAATATTTTACTAATCTTACTAATATTTTATTAATATTATTGTTATAATTAAAATATTAAAATTATTAATATTTTATCTCAAATTTATTAGTACAATTTAATTTTCAATAGTATATTTAATTTAATAGTATTTATAATATTTAAATCACTGCTACAGTTATTTTTGTGGCCAACTTTTCCACTTACACTTTTAAGTTACCAACCAAATACCGTAAAACACATATACTTTCTCATTCACACTTTCACTTTACCAACCAAACACCGTAAAATACAATATACTTTTCCATTTACAATTTTACTTTACCAACCAAACACTGTAAAACACAATATATTTACTCTGCTGCAGTTCACTTTTTCCATTCTCATTTTACGACTCACGACTTGCGACGTTTTGCGGTGAAACAAACAGGCCCTTAGCCTGATTTTTCACATAAATATAGGGAGGGATGCCTTTTTTCACCTTTTTTTGGGTATATTTTTACGAGGATTTGTGTTGTCAATGTAGAATCAGGCGTTGAGCTGATTTTTTTTCCCTTTCTTTCTCATAGTGTACAGTCAAACTTACAATTGTACGAAGGATTAAAAGTTTTCTCTGAAAAATTTCTTTGATTGGTGCTGGCAAAAAAATTATTTTCCACAATGATTGTTTAAAAACTAGAATTTCTTTTTTGTTTGTCTTGACACTTTCCTTTTTAAGAGAAATAGTAATTGTCTAGCGTTAGTAAGATTTTTTTTTACTTTGCATCGAATTAAACAATCACATGTACAACCATATGTTCAAATAGGCGACAAATAGAGATGTAAATAAGACAAATAATTTGATCTCCATAGCTTACATATAAATATTTTTATCTAAAAAAAATGTGAAGAATAAAGATGAAATGTTTTTTTTGGTAAGGAGTTTATTTGCAAGAAGCTCTAAAGCAAAGGGCTCTTCTTCAATTTGCCGCCAAAAGCTTTTTCCTTCCTTTTTACATGACGAATGTACCCTCACCATGAGAGCGTATTTTCCTAGAAATTACCCGGCAACTGTCCGCTGCCCTTGCCAGAAACTTCTTGAACTGTTTGGTACCACGCGAGGGGTGCGTTCGTCATTTGACTTGAAAAGCATGACTTCTTAATGTAGTCCAGCAACTATAAAAGCTCCGGCAAACGCTCCGTCGTCACTCCTCACTCACTCACTCACATGGCTTTTCAAATTTAGTCATAAATTTATTAGGGTTAGTTTTTTTTTTTTTTGAAAGGGCGATTCTCGACTGAATATGGGGAACCCGCTGATGATTAGAGGAAGCTCGTGATCCGTTTAGATTTCTTTAATTCGCGCGCGAGGATCGATTTAGGGTTCTTCTCTCGCTCGCTCTCTCGCTCTCATTTTTTCTGGTACGGATCCTGCTCTCTTGTTACACACTCTAGATTGATTTGCGATAAAGAAATTGTTTTTGTTGCTTATGACGGATGTGATCTTATAAGACGAGGATAGGAGGGAATTTTGTGGTTTTGGCCTTGTTGGATCGGCATCTGATTTATTCGCAGTGATCTATATTAAAAATATGTTTTTAGCTTAAATTTTGCGTTTTGGGACTCTTTTTGATCGTTGGTATTGCATTGGATCATTGCTTGGGACTGTACTAGTTTCACTTTTTGCGGTATTTGTTTCCGGGATTGCTCCAATCATGAAGTTGCCATGGTGGTTTTATGTAAATAAGCTCCAGAAATAGGAAAAAATGTCATCTTCCGAGCCCTTCGCATCAATTGGGGGTTAGCTATGGAGCACTATTCAAATGTTACAAATAATCAACCATGAAGTTTCTTCCAATTTTTAATCTGACGTGCTGGAAGTCGTGGGGGTAATGAGTTTGTTGAACAGGCGATGCCCCCCATAAATGCATACTACAATATTAGAGGGTTTTTTTTTTGGGGGGTGCTTTATTGTGTACCTATCTGATTATTTTCTACGTCTGGTTTGTTCCTCTGTTACTTTGGTTTTAGTGAGAGAACTCTGAGGGCATAGGTGCCATTTGATGCCAAATTCGTGGCCATGCATCTATGATTTAGTGAGGGTCCTGAGTCCTCTTATAAAATCTTCAAGGCTAGGAGAGAATAAAAACACATCTTGCTTGTGAGGAGTGTTATTCCTCTGGATCTTCCAGGGTTCATTGGCCTTGCCAGGTGCTTATGGTATGTGCGTAGCTGGAATGGGTCAAGAAACTTCTGATGATGATACTTGGTTGGCCCACAGGCTAATATTTGAAAAAAACAAATGTGAAGTGAAAGTGAAGTATAATCTTCGTGAATTTTCATTTTATTCTAAAAGTTTTTAAAAGTTTGCGCGCAAACATGTATATTATATTAAAGGAAAAAATGATCAACAATTTTAACATGATCTGATGTGTATCTTATTTATAAAAAAAGGAAAGAGAGAATGAAAAGATGGATAACAGCTGAAAAGATTAAAACATGATGTGATATGCATCTTTGCTACACAAAAAGAGTTGTCTCCTTGAGTTTATATTAATTTAAATATTGTGGGAACAATAGATTGCTGATCCTGACCGTATGTATATATATATGACTAGCATGTATTGATGCATAGTAGCATACTTGGCAAACCTAGGAAAGATAGCTTTAGATATTATTAGAGAAAGAAGGGGATCATAGCTATTGGTTTAAACTATATTTTCATGCGAGCGAAATGATATTGGGCCATTAAGGTTTCGTGGGTAATGGTGGGCAGCTTAGGTCTTTGCAAGAGGGTGCGTGATAACTTCAGTAGGAATTCCTTCCTTTAAGTTAAAGGATTATACTATTCTGTATTACATTTTAGGCAGTGTTCAATGGGTACGAGACACGAGTGTCAAATGTCCTTGTGTCCTAAGGTGTTCGAAACTGAACCTTCTAGAAATCTGACGCAGGTCATAAGTAAGTCTCGTAGATGTGTGCATATATGTCAATAGCCATGTACTTTGTGAGTAATCAACCAAAAGAAATGGGTCAGAATTTAATTAATAACCTTAGATGTATATCTCGGATACAATCTAGTATTGATATTTTGCATACAGAATTATGATGTGACTGTTTTATGATATAAAGTGTTGTTAGAGAAGTGACCTCTAATATGCAAGATAGGTGCGTATTATTCATGTCACTAGACATGAGCTGCTCAGGTGGAGCCATTCTGACCAAATCTATTAGAGAAGATACTTTAAATCAGCCACTCAGCTTGTATGATTCATTGTTGTTGAAGACAAGTTGTGCTTCTCCACAATATCTAAGTGGAAGTCGTAGCGATCATTGATTTTGAATTGGTTGACAAAGGATTCAATAGACTGGAATTGGCAGTGCCTTGAATAAAATGGATGTTTTCAAAGTTTATGACACGGGTTATTGGTGCTTGACCACTTGTGAAGCCTACAACCTTCTAATTCAAAATTGGTCATGTTGTAATGAAAATTCTAGGCTTTATACTGGTTATATTTTTCCTGCTGTAGTTAAATCTGGTACTTTGTTGATGTAGTTTAATTCTTTGTTATATTGACTTTTGTTGCAAACCCCCCCCCCCCCCCCCCCCCCCCCCCCCTTCCTTTTTTTTTTTTTTTGTGGGGGTGGGGTTTGGGGGGGGGGGGGGGGGGTTCACACGTTCAAACACAAACATGATTATGCACAAACAAACATGTGTGGAGTAAGTGAACATGATATTTGCTTATGCCAACTATATTCTATTAGCGCAGGATCTTTCATGAAGTATGGCTATTGTTGATCTGTTGTCTTGAATAATCTCATGCTACACAACATATAATTTTAACCTTATGTTCTTACACTCTGTGTCATAGCTTTTCGTCATTACATCCTTTTACGGTACTTATTGTGTGGTATTTTTAATCTGGCTCTTTCTTTGGTTTAGACAGTGGTACTGGTTCAGACACATTATTTTACAAAGTTTACGTCTTCTGTCAAGTAGAGGGAGCTATATGGATAGTGAATTGGCACCAGAGTTCATTTACGATCAGGGCCTGTACTATCCTGCAACTGGCAACTATTATGGATATGTCTGTACAGGTATGCTGTTAGATTTGCTCATTTTTTGGTGGTTGTCTCCCCATATAATAATATTCTAAGATTAGTTTTCTTGTTATTGCTGTATTTAAACAGGAATGGAACCAACTAGTGAATGGGATGATCACCATAAGTTTTTGGGTTTAGATGGTCAAGATCTCCAGTTCTCGGTAAGCTTAAGTTCTCTTTACATAAATGCTCCTGGGCCAATGCATTTTGTTGATGCTAACTGCTCTGTAATGGTGTATTGTTGTTTCTGCTGCAGGGTTTGCAAACTGAAAATTTGCCATGCGTATATTATGCATCTAGCTATGACTATGCACAGTCTCCTTACAACCCTTTCAACCCGTACATTCCTGGCGCGGTCATAGGAGCTGATGGCCCATACATAGGAACACAGCCTTGCTTCACCAACCCTTCGTACCTGCAAACTGTTTCTCCACCTGGTTATATCCCAGTTGTTAGTCAGCCTGGTTCGGACACTCTCTTGAATGGTTCCCCTGATCCATTGTTTTTTGGCAGTGGAGCTGTAAAATATGCACCTCCATTATCATCTATGAGTGTAACCACCACCCCTCTGAAAGTTTCTTTTGAGAATTTATCGCTAGAGCCTTCTTTCCCTTCCCAGCAGATTCAGATAGCTGGCAGATTGTCGGACGGGGGAGGGGTTAGTGCAGCACCAAGAAAAAGTTCTCACCATATGGAGACATGACAAATGGTAGCATTCCTCAAATGCCCCAGGTATATAATCATTGTTAGATATAATTTTCTTATTGCACATGAAGTCCATTGAATATTGGAGGTTGATTATGAGTATTGGTCATGTTATTTTAAAAATTCTCTTATATTTAGTTAGCATAAAGCGCTAAACATTATTTTTTCTTTTTAATGATTTCCCCCCCTGTATGTGGTGATAATGTTATAATATTTTAGCGAGTATCATGTTCTCAAAGCGTATGGTCTGTGGGTTTTATGCATGCAGGTGTGCATGTGAGAAGAGTGGGAGGGAGGCTACTTATATATCTTTTAATTTACAGCTCAGTTTCAATCTTTAATTCTCATCTTGTACTTTTGTTACCCTATATAATTTGCTGTAATTTTCACGTACTGGGTTTCTTGTAGTTTTTTTCTAGAGACTTAAGTTAAGATAGGATTTGAAAGCTTTGGTTTATGTAAAAAAAATTGTCTAATGCAGATAATGGAGCACTCATCACATGGCGGAGTTCCTTCTGTTCGCAATTCATTAAAAGCTACATTTCCAGCCAACAATGGCTTTATAAATCCTAGATCCAATGTTCATGGATGGGCTCCAGGTGATAGGACGAGGCCAAGAATCTTATATAGTAGGATCCCAAACAGAATCCTGGGTGAGCAAAACATGGGCCCTAGGACAAACAAGTCAAAAACTCCATTGACATTACCAATTGCTCTGAAAGCCCATGCAACCAAAGCCGGTTCTGGTAATTTGGATGGAAACATAGTTGTCCATGCCGATCAATATAACCGTGATGATTTTCCTTTTGATTATCCGGATGCCAAGTTTTTCGTCATCAAGTCATACAGTGAAGATGATGTACACAAGAGCATCAAGTATAATGTGTGGTCAAGCACTCCCAGTGGGAACAAGAAGCTGGACATTGCTTATGAAGAGGCGCAGAGATCATCTGTTGGGAAGCCAAGAAAGTGTCCAGTGTTCCTTTTCTTCTCGGTGAGTGATACATATGTTGTCTTGGCAACTTTTCAGAATGGTTTACTTCACAGAATCTTAAATGAAATGTTCATTTCTTTGCAGGTTAATGCCAGTGGTCATTTCTGTGGTGTTGCTGAGATGGTTGGCCCTGTTGACTTCCACAAGGACATGGACTTCTGGCTGCAAGATAAATGGACTGGTAGTTTCCCCGTCAAGTGGCACATAATAAAGGATCTTCCCAACTCGAGCTTTCGGCACGTCATATTGGTCAACAATGAATACAGACCCGTGACTAATAGCAGAGATACCCAAGAGGTAACTTTGTACTTAGTTCTTTTGATACTGTTGCTTCATTCTTGTGATAAAAAAACGTTTTACAGTTAAACATTTCCTGGCGGCATTATTCCCCATCCTTTTGCTGGCACATGTTCCTCACATGGAGTGGGATCAGGTCACAGTGAGGGATGTGTGTCAGGAATTCTCATACAAAGGTTTTTTGCTTGCTGTTTTGTTTTCCTTTTTTCCCTTTTTCGTTTTCTTTTTCCCTTTTTTTTTCCCCTCCTTGTGCTCTTTGTTAAACCGTGATGAAATCTTGTGCTAGTTTTAGGTGGATGTGTTATTGATTGTATGTCAGCTTCATCTTGTGGCATATTGTGGGTTTTTTTTTGGAATCCTTTTAGACTGAATATTTGCTGTCCTAATGATTCTTTCTGACACTACCAAAAGTTTTTGCCATAGTTCAATTCCTATTTTTCGTTTTGGTCCTGCCTTCTCCATACTGTTCTGAACTGCTTGCAGTTCCCACGAAGAAACATAACTATGCTTGGCCAACTGTCTGCTGACTGTCCTTTGTGCTCCTTTACAGGTTCCATACCTACCAGGCATAAACATGCTGACTATTTTCAAGAACTGCCCGCTGAAGACATTGATACTTGATGACTTCACGTACTATGAAGATCGTCAGCTGATAATGCAGGAAGAAAAATCTGCGCTTCTGGGGAGTAAAGTCTATGAAACTTCTGCTTCTCCACCGACATTTGTTCCCTCCATCAAACCTGGGGCCGTCACCAATCAACCTCCAAAGGCTGATGAGCAGCAACAGAATGGTGCAGCAGTCATCCTGCCCCCTGTTGCCAACTGCAAAGATACTAACGTTAAACCTGACTCTCGTCTTGAATCTGACGGGAGGAAAAACGCTCGTCACACTGTTGATCAAGATCTGAAGGCAGGGGATAAGCAGAAGGATGTCGAAACCAGTAGAACTTCAAGCTGTGAAGGACACCAAGGAAAACTGGATGCTGCTGCAGCGAACCAACCTTCAAAATCTGATACTCGCATACCACCAAGAGATACAAATACTCCGGCAGAGTCAGGTGGAAGACAAACAAATCATAGAGTGAGACAAACTCTAGAAACCAAAAGCAATCATCATGCCAAGAGCACGGACAGACCGGGCCCTAGCGACACTCATGCTAGTCCAAGACATGCGACGGTGGATTCACAAGGTAAAAGGCAAGGGAAAGGCAAGCCCTCGAATGGTCAGATTGATTCCGTCTCTGCTCACAGCAAGATTGATGAAATTGAGTTTCTCACCGTGGGTTCGTTGGAAATTGAGCTTACTGATGCCAGTAGATCGATATCTGGCACCCTAACTATTGGTGGCTTGATCCCTATCGATACAGTAGGGTCGAAATCATAAGGGAGGTTGTGCACATTTTGCTTACTGGGTTTTCAGAGAGTCTTTGGTTGTGGGTTGGGTTCCATTGGTTTTCTTTGTTGGGGTATAGAGATTACAAGTTTGTGGTTTTTTTTTGGCTTTTAATGAAATTGAGAAATAGATTGAAAATTTGATGCAAAATTGCAATTGTGATCTTGCGCGTGTGATGATAATTATAATAATGTAATCTACATGCTTTGTTGGTTGTTATTGGATCCTACATCTGGAGATGCTGGACCCACAAAGGTGCAAGATTAGAATGACATGTGGGACCCGCAGACGGATTTACGGCCGAATGTCGGCCGTCTCGTCTCTCTTCTCTTTTGTATTGGACGGTCTAATGCGTTAACAGTTGACACTGAACGGCTAGGATATGCCATGGCTTTATGTAATAACAAGAGTTAAGATGGTAGATGTTAGCAAGTATTATACTTTTGTTAGACGAAAGTGTTGTGAGATATTATGACGAGTTACATTACGCTAACATTCGACAAAACGAGTTTGTCTCTCTTAACAGAAGTTCAAGGAGCATTTGTAACGTATATTAGAAGGGGGATTGGCGGGGCTCCGAATCGTTGATGAGCTGACGCCATAGGAAATCCGGGTAAGGGCCGGAGTTTTTTCATAACTCTAAGATTCGAGCAAGGCCGGTCAGAGTTTAGTGGAGGTGTCCGGTCCGAGGATCACTGGTTTTGAGCGCGGGTGACCGGTTAGAGATGTTCGGATTTTATGACGCAGTTGAGGTAGTGAGGACATGTCACGATTCCGGTGATGGGGAATCCGGTCACGGGATAACCAGACCAGAAATGTAGACACCGTCGGCGTTGATCAGCCAAGGGTTGGTCGGTGCTGACTGCAGATGCCGCAACTGCGGTGAAGGGGGGACGCTATGACTTCTGTGGTGGGGGCTCCGGTCACAAGATAATCGTATTCAAGTTGCAGATGTCGTGACGGCGCTAGCGGGTGATCCGGCCAAGGGTTTGACGTGTCTGAGAAGCAGACAACTAATCTATGGTGGAAAGACAAGGGCAGGATGGATCTAAGGGTGTTCCGGTGACTTCTTTTTTTATTCTTTCTTTCTTTGTTTTTTTTTTTTGAAGGAGCAAATTATGTATGAGTATTTCTATGTGAATTTGTACTATTACGTGATGTTCCTGTTAATCTCATATGAAGGTGGCCCACTTAACCTTGATTATTTGCATTGGATTCCTATTAAAGTTAACTGATATTAAGGGTGCCCATATTAAAGTCACATTTATATAGTTATTTGGTCACTTGAAATATAAAGGGTACCATGATGGAAATGTTTATTTCAAGGGGACTTATTTGCAAATGTGCGACCCACTTTTCTCCTCCTGCAAAGAAACAAAACATACGCTCATTTTTTTATCGTGAGTATCTCCATCAGAAAAGAAAGAGAGTTTTGAGAAAGGAAAAGGAGCAGAGAAAAGAGGATCCACTGCAATTAGGGTTTGCAGATTCAAGAGTAAGGAATCAAGGTCTTCTCCAACCTTCATCCAATCTTCACCAATGGCTTCAGGTATGGTGATTTACAGTATTGCATATTTAGGGTTTTTATCTATTTCTTGAGATGCTTTATTGATTCTTGATCCATGGTTTCAATTTAATCCGCATTATAGATGTATAATATTTCCAACATTTGGTATCAGAGCCATGATTAAAGAATCAATACATCTTGGATTTAGGAATTATGAAAAGTTAGGGTTTTTGATTAACGATTCAATTTTTTGATCATTTTAATTGTACAATTTGTAGAGGATTTAATAGCCCTAATATCATGTTCATATTCCTCTAATTATGCAATTAATAGGGATCAAAATTTAGGATTTTAGAAACCCTAATTTTCCCTAATTTTCCCGATTTTTCCCTAAAATTTTGGAATCGGGTGATAATCTGGAACTGCTCTTCGGTAACTGTTTCGTGGAGTATTAGTCGACTATAGTTATGGATTAGTCGACTAATAGTCCATCCAGAAAGTTACCCGACTCTCTGTTGGATTCAGGAGTCGACTTATAACTTTTGATTAGTCGACTAGTAAAGTGTATAGTCGACTAACCATTTTGTCAAGTCGACTAATTTTCAACCGAAAGTTTGTCTTCCCACAGGAGTCGACTAATTAAATGTCAAGTCGACTTATAAAGTTTATAGTCGACTAATAATTTGGGTATAGTCGACTAATTTCCTTTTGTTGTAGTCGACTAGACCTAATCTGTAGTCGACTTGTCTTGACCCAAGTCGACTAGTCCTTTCTTGTAGTCGACTAATACTTGTTTAAATCAATCATTAAAGTACGTTACACATTTAAGTTATTGTGTTAATATAAATTGATGCTTGGTCAAGTAATGTATTGAGATATTATGGCTTTACTCAAATGAAAGAATTAGAGAATATTATTGGTTAGTTTTGTATTCATAAGGCTTATTGATTTAGTAGTTGCCAAAGTGACCTACGTTAGTAAATCTTATGAATATACAACTACATAAAAGACTTGTCAATGTAAGTGACATTAAAGACAATAATATTCTCGATGGCGGTTCTAATTAGGAGATTGGGACTGGCCCAAAGGAAAGTCTCTTTCAAATAATTATGAACCGGATAGGGTAGTATAATTTATGTAACTTAGTGGTGTAGAATTGGATACCCAAAGGTAACAAGACTTACTATCTGAGTAACATAAATTATATTAGACCTACATAGGTGATAAAAGTTTTCACCTAAAGAGTGAACACTAGATATGCTTAGGTTTCGCCCAAAGGAGAAATCAAAGTGATATCAATAGTTCATCTTAATTAAATTTAAAACTTGTATTGATTCGAGGCATTAATGTGATCTTGTCCTATTATGTTTCAGTGAACGTCCCTACTTCCCTCCACACTCATGCCACTAGCATTCCAGCCTTGGACGGTACAAACTTCTCAGAATGGTTTGAACATGTACAGTTTACACTGGGTGTCCTAGACCTAGACATGGCCTTAATAGTTGACAAACCTGATGAAGTAACTGCTGAGAGTACAGCAGAACAGGTCAGCCATGCAAAAGCTTGGGAAAGGTCTAATAGGCTCAGTCTAATGTTCATTAAGATGACCATAGCTAATAACATCAAGACTTCACTCCCTCCTACAACTAAAACATCTGAACTGTTAACTGCTGTTAAAGACCGATTTAAGTCAGCAGATAAGTCATTAGCTGGTACCTTAATGGCTGAACTTACCACCATGAAATATGATGGTAATAGAGGAGTTCAACAACACATTCTAAACATGTCTGATAAGGCTGCTAAGCTAGGATCACTGGGTATGAAGGTTGATGAGTCCTTCTTGGTTCAATTATCCTCAACTCACTTCCTTCACAGTTTGGGCCATTCAAGATCCACTACAATACTCATAAGGATAAGTGGAACTTAAATGAGCTAACTGGTATGTGTGTTCAAGAGGAGGTGAGACTGAGGCAAGAAGGACAGCACTCAGTGTTGGCAGTAACTTCAAGGGGTATCCATAAGAAAGGTAAATATGGAAGAGGTAAGAGATTTCCATCAAATAAAGGAAATGACCATGGGGAAAGTAGCCAAGGTCATAGAAAAGCTTTCACTGTCAAATGCTACTTCTGTGGCAGAAAGGGACATGTGAAGAAGGACTGCAACAAGAGGAAAGCTTGGTTCGAAAAGAAAGGTACATATCTTTCTTTTGTATGTTATGAATCAAATCTTGCTGAAGTTCCTTCTAATACTTGGTGGATAGACTCTGGAGCCACAACTCATATAACTAATTCAATGTAGGGATTCCTTACAACCAGGAAACCGAAGGAAAGTGAGAGATTCGTCTTTATGGGGAACCGTCTCAAAGTGGAGGTCGAATATGTTGGTGTTTATCGACTACTCTTGGAGACGGGTCATCAGATGGATCTTGAGGATACTTTTTATGTACCTTCGATTTCAAGAAACTTAATGTCATTATCCAAATTAGATGTTTTTGGATATTCTGTTTTGTTTAGTTGTGGAAAACTCTCTTTAGTGTATAATTCAATTCCGGTTGGACATGGAATTTTATGTGATGGTTTATATAAAATTTCATTGAATGATGAGTTTGCACAATCTTTATTATCTCTGCATTCGAATGTTGGTATTAAACGTGGCTTGATAAATGAAAAATCCTCAATCTTGTGGCATAGGAGACTGGGGCATATCTCCAGGGATAGAATAATAAGATTAGTGAAGACTGGGATTTTGGATAACCTAGACTTCACTGATTTTGATGTGTGTGTGGATTGTATTAAAGGAAAACAAACCAAACACACTAAGAAAGGTGCCACAAGAAGTAAAGAACTCCTTGAAATAATTCATACAGATATATGCGGACCACTCTCCATTCCATGTTTTACTGGAGAGAGGTATTTCATTACCTTTATAGATGATCTATCACGTTATGGTTATGTTTATCTAATTAATGAAAAGTCTCAGGCTGTTGACATCTTAAAGGTGTTCATTACAGAAGTCGAGAGACAATTAGATAGAAAGGTTAAAATCATTAGATCAGATAGAGGTGGTGAATTTTATGGTAGATATGATGAGTCAGGACAACATCCTGGTCCGTTTGCCAAATTTTTAGAAAAGCGTGGCATTTGTGCTCAATACACAATGCCAGGTACGCCTCAGCAGAACGGTGTTGCTGAAAGGCGGAATAGAACTCTTATGGATATGGTTAGGAGCATGTTGAGCTTCTCAAATGTACCCAATTCATTGTGGAATGAAGCCTTAAAGACTGCTATGTATATCTTGAACAGGGTTCCTAGTAAGGCTGTCCCAACAACTCTTTCGAGTTGTGGACTGGTAGGAAACCCAGTTTAAGACACTTACATGTTTGGGGTTGTCCAGCAGAGGCTAGAATTTATAATCCACAAGAAAAGAAATTAGACTTAAAAACCATATCTGGGTATTTCATTGGTTATCCAGATAAGTCTAAGGGATACAAATTTTATTGTCCTAACCATAGTACAAGAATAGTTGAAACTGGTAATGCCAGATTCCTGGAAAATGGTGAAATTAGTGGGAGTGCTGAACCAAGAAAGGTAGATCTTGAAGTGGTAAGGGTAAATATCCCAATACCTTTTCCTTCAAGAGAGATTGTTGTACCTCAGCTTGATCATCAAGTTGAGATTCCAGAACAACAAGTTAATGTTGGTTCACCACTCCATGAGGATATTCCCATTGAAAATATAGTAGAACCACCACAACCGGCAGCTTTGAGAAGATCTCAAAGGGAAAGAAGATCTGCCATTTCAGATGACTATGTGGTGTATCTACAGGAATCTGACTATGATATTGGGATTAATAAAGATCCAGTTTCATTTTCACAAGCCATAGAATGCAATGATTCTAGTAAATGGGTTGATGCTATGAAAGATGAGTTGAAATCTATGGACCAAAATCAAGTCTGGGATCTCGTGAAATTGCCTTATAACTGTAAGAAAGTCGGGTATAAATGGGTCTTTAGACCAAGCGCGACTCTAAAGGCAATATCGAACGATATAAGGCTAGACTTGTGGCCAAATGTTTCACTCAGAAAGAAGGCATTGACTATACAGAGACCTTCTCTCCAGTATCAAAGAAGGATTCTCTTAGAATCATTATGGCACTTGTAGCTCATTATGATTTGGAGTTACATCAAATGGATGTGAAAACTGCTTTTCTTAATGGAGATTTGGATGAGGATATCTACATGGAGCAACCTGAAGGGTTCGCAATTAAAGAACAAGAACACTTGGCTTGTAAATAAAGAAATCTATATATGGACTTAAACAAGCTTCCAGGCAATGGTATATAAAGTTTAATGATACCATTACCTCTTTTGGATTTACAGAAAACACTGTTGATCAGTGTATATATCTAAAGATCAGTGGGAGCAAGTTTATTTTCTTGGTTCTGTATGTAGATGACATCTTATTAGCCAGTAGTGATCTTGGTTTGCTGTATGAAACTAAAAGTTATCTAACCAAGAACTTTCAGATGGTTGATATGGGTGAGGCAAATTATGTTATTGGCATAGAGATCTTCAGGGATAGATCTCGATGATTGTTAGGATTGTCTCAGAAAGGATATATCAATCGAGTCTTGGAAAGATTCCATATGGAAATGTGTTCAGTCAGTCCTGCACCCATTCAGAAGGGTGACAGATTAAGTGGTAGCCAGTGTCCCAGAAATGACTTAGAAAAGGGTCAAATGCAGAAAGTTCCGTATGCATCAGCTGTTGGGAGCTTGATGTATGCAAGCACTTGTACCAGGCGGATATCAGCTTTGCTGTTGGGATGTTGGGAAGATACCAGAGCAATCCAGGAATGGAGCACTAGAAGTTAGCTAAGAAGGTTATGCGGTATCTTCAAGGGACGAAGGACCATATGCTCACATATAGGAGATCTGATCAGTTGGAGGTGATCGGCTATTCAGACTCAGATTTTGGTGGTTGCCCAGATAGCAGGAAGTCTACTTCAGGCTTCATTTTCTTGCTAGCAGGTGGGGCAATCTCGTGGAAGAGTGTGAAGCAGTCCATTATTGCTTCATCCACGATGGAGGCTGAGTTTATAGCATGTTTTGAAGCCTCGAATCATGCATTATGGTTAAGGAATTTCATCTCAGCACTTGGTGTAGTTGACTCTATTGCCAGGCCGCTGACGATATATTGTGACAATACAGCAGCCGTATTTTCTCTAAGAATGGTAAGTACTCTAATGGTTCTAGACACATAGAACTTAAGTACTTGGTGGTTAGAGAAAGAGTTGAGAAACAAAAGGTGTCAATTGTAAGTATAAGTACCACTTTAATGGTTGCTGATCCAATGACAAAGGGATTGCCTCCAAAGACATTCAAGGAACATGTTGTAAGAATGGGTCTTTTGGGCAATCTGTAAATGTGTATTTTGGTACTTATGTAATTGACATTATTGTACAAATAAAAGTTTGTTTCTGTGTTTCCTGTTATCCAATTATGTGTGCACATATTATGTATGGATGTATGTTAAACAGGAAATGTCTTTACAAGACAATTACAGGGGTCATTTGGTTATGGACTCAATTGGTAAGGGTTATCAATGTTGTGGTACATAGAAGGGAGTATGACGTGTATGTTGTATAACCGCTATGACTCGCATTGGTGGTCCAAGCTAATTGCAGTATTACATTTTTTCATATTTGGGCTTATCAGTTGTTGGTTTTTAAAAAATTCGTGCACGTGTCAAGGTTTTTCAGTATGGAATCCAATGGAGTCAAAATGATTTTCAAATTAGTCTTTACTTTTATTTTGTTTTCTAAAGTTTTAACCTAATCGGTTAGTGGCCCAAGTGGGAGAATGTTAATCTCATATGAAGGTGGCCCACTTAACCTTGATTATTTGCATTGGATTCCTATTAAAGTTAACTGATATTAAGGGTGCCCATATTAAAGTCACATTTATATAGTTATTTGGTCACTTGAAATATAAAGGGTACCATGATGGAAAGGTTTATTTCAAGGGGACTTATTTGCAAATGTGCGACCCACTTTTCTCCTCCTGCAAAGAAACAAAACATACGCTCATTTTTTTATCGTGAGTATCTCCATCAGAAAAGAAAGAGAGTTTTGAGAAAGGAAAAGGAGCAGAGAAAAGAGGATCCACTGCAATTAGGGTTTGCAGATTCAAGAGTAAGGAATCAAGGTCTTCTCCAACCTTCATCCAATCTTCACAATGGCTTCAGGTATGGTGATTACAGTATTGCATATTTAGGGTTTTTATCTATTTCTTGAGATGCTTTATTGATTCTTGATCCATGGTTTCAATTTAATCCGCATTATAGATGTATAATATTTCCAACAGTTCCGTTAAATTTTTATTAATGAAACGCGAGAGGTTTTACTTCACGATCTTATCTGAAAAGTGTCTAATTTTTATTTTCCAAGCCGGTGGAACTAGCAAGATCGAGAAAATCGCAAGGCCGTGAACATATGAGACTTTATATGAGAAGCGTATCATATTTTTTGCAGGGAGTACCGTTTGAATATTATTTTTTACATAGAGTACCGTTTGTATATTATATGCTAAAATTATTAAATTTCTAGAACAAAAAGAGAGATCAACAGTAAAAAAGAACAACATTTGAGGCAATCATGTAAAATTGTGGTCACATTTGAACTACTTTCACGAGTTTAGGAATACAAGTAAATTGCGTCCAAAACTTCAGTAAAATTTATTCAAAGTACATGAAATTAAACCATTATAAACACATGTGAGCGCTTGTCCACTTTCATTGTGGGACTAAATTTTAGACTATAAACTAGTCAACTATTGAAGCCGTAACAAATATCCATATAAAAAACCCATTGAAATCTCAACTTTGGCTATTCAAAATCACACAACAACAAAACAGTCAAGCTAAGCCAATATGGATGTCCCTACATGCACTGCATGTAGAAAATCCAATTCATCATCACGTCCAAACTTTTTTTTTTTGATTGCTTACTTTCTTCTATTAGTTTGCAAACAACTTGGCCAACCAATTTGTCATAGTCCAAAACCCCAAGGCATGCCCTCTATATTTAGAAACCCATATGTCAGCTTCAATATCATCATCATCATCATCATCATCATCTACTAGGTGAAGCATGCTCATGAACAATCCATGGCTCATCCCCCCACCATACCAAACTCCTCCACTCTACAAACTTATCGATCCTCGGCGACAAATTTGCATCATCATGCAAAGCCCTAGCAAGAGCTTCCATTGCTGGATAGAATTCATAAACCCTCATGAAAGTGAGGCTCAGAGCATTTGGCCTGTTGAGCTAGGCTTGAATATGTTATCTTGTGTGTCATGAAGGTATACACACTTGGTGTTATGAACTCAAAAGTGAGAAGTTCTCATAAAAAGTATATATCCATACAACTTTCAGATTCATAGGCATCACCTAACCTAAAAGATATGGTTGTTTTTCACAAGGGAGGGTCAAAGTTTCGAAATAGTAGGATAATGGGGATATGCTGATATCATTAAATATCATGGATGTCTCTTGCATTTTGCATATTCTTCATGTGGCCTTTTGCTTCTTCTTCTTCATCGAGGGTCAAGGCATATTAAAAAAGGGTGGGTTTATTCTGTTCCATTTATTAACAAGTTGCAAGGAGATAATTTACATTATTTCGCAGAGGAGTTTCATGGCAAGATTCAAGTTTATTAAAGAGAAATTCCTGAAAAAACGATAAAGTTGTAAACACTATGATCAACCTTTTTCTCTTAATTTTTTTTTTTTTTTCAGTAAGATGGGTTATGTCACCTTACTAATACAATCAAGTGAATTACAGATAAGAGGTGTGATAATATAATTAGCAAGGTACTGTCTCCAAAATTGAAAAGGCTGGGAGAAATGCAAAAAGTTTACATTTTCAATGAAAACATAAAAATATATCTTTTTGTTTAGTTAGCAATGTGAATCTTAAAAAACTCGCTAAAAACTAGTTTCATCTAAAAGTTTAAATATGTAAATTTTAATATTGCTACTATTTCTGTTATATTTCTACACGATACCGTAATTTTGTCAATGTGGCTTAACTTACGGTAATACAAGATTGAGTTGTGCGAAGTCTCTAATTTAAAATAAAAATATGACCTCTTGTGGTAGTAATCATAAAAGGTTCTTTGATT
>JAVJIF010017026.1:0-68680 GCA_038442645.1 Agave tequilana
ATAGTATCGATACTTCATGGACTATAATAGGGGACTTGTCATCTATATTATTTGCAGGTATATTTATTATTGTCTTTACTTTCTTATTTATTCCTATTTTCATATCTATCGTGATCAATGACCCCTTTTGTAGGTATTCTTGGTATTTATTTAAGATGGAATTATATCATGTATACAGTGTTTATTTCATGTACTGAGGCTTAGCGCGTATATGTGGGGTATTTTCCTTAGGTATATGCTTCCCCAACTCCCAGCGCATCCCTGTTGCGGTATATTTTAGGAAGCGGGAGATGACAAGATTTTACTGATATCAGAGCCTACGTTTATATCAAATGTGGGTAACCACTTAGCTCTATATTCGGGCTCTTACCAATAGTACAACCAATTATCAAATTAGCAGTAATCTGAATAGGGATTTGAGAATTTCAGCTACGAGTATAAGAATATCTTATTCATTTGAAAATCCATTTCTTGAACCCTGATATACCCTAACTTCAACTGTCATCTAGAGTATTCTGATTTCTAACAATTTCTCCGCGATCCTTTTGATTTCAATCCTCTATTTTGATTCATGACACTATTCACTCAATCCCGAGTTCGATTATAGATATCAGAGTGGTGCAATAAAAGCGTGATTGGCCCACAACCCTGTAGGTTTCAGGCGACCTGACTTGAAATTTTGAATGAATTGAAATTTTGAGGATGATTTTTTTTTGCAAGGAGGGCAGAAGTTTAACCGCCACTTTCAGATGTGTGTATCTCAGTACAAGTATCTGATACAGTAATAATACTTAATTTGACCTCCCTGGTAGCAAGACTGAGCACATTTCTGCTCCAAATCTTAATTCCTAATGTTTTGGATTTTTCTTAATTTTTTAGAATTTTTTTGGATTACTTTGAAAATTTTCCTAAATTCGACGTCGATCAGTATTACTGATCGACTACAGGATTTTTAATTTACAAATGGGATTAAACTTCTTAAATATGATTTTATAGTGTTGCTCAAAATAATATTTTCTATTTTTGAAGATTTTTCTGAATTAATCAAAATTTAACCAAAAATAAATAATAATATTAAATTTCTTATTCATTTTCTTTTCCTTTTTCTCTCCCCCCTTTCTTCTCCACTCTTCTCCCCACTTTGTCCATTGAACCTATTCCACCGCCCTCTCTCCCCTATAAATTTTTCTCTTTTTTCTCTCCTCAATCTCTTTGGCTTCCTCTCCCTCTCATTTCCTTCTCTCCATCTCTATTTTTAACTTTCCCTCTCTCTACAACTCTCTCTTACGCTCCCTCCACTCTTTCTCCCTTCCCAACACTAGCCATCACTGTCGTGGCCTGGACTACCACCATCGCCATCGGTCAAGCCCAGCCCACTGCGTAACCCTTCCTCTCCTCCCAAGCTCCCTCTCTTCCTTCCTCCTTTTTTTTCTTTTCTTTCCTTTTTCTCCTCCTTTCTTCCTCTGGCCGCTGCCCTATTCCCTACCTTGGCCAGCGATCACACCACCACAGTTGTCGCACCGTCATGACCCACCTCCGCTGCTAGCGGCTACGACCCCTCTCTCTCTCTGCTTTTTCTCTCTCTTTCTCTTCCTCTCACTCCTCTCTTATCTCTTTCCTAGCTTGTCGGTCGGCCTGGTGCTGCCCTCGCTGACCGTCGTTGTAGCCAGCCGCGCAGTTGGCCGCTCATCAGGATAGAACGTGCACTCAAAAACGTGTAATATGAAATCAATGTAAAAGCTTATGTGTGCTAATATTCGCTCGATACTTCCGTTATAGCATTAGCTCAACGGGTCGAATCCACAGGGACGGGAGGCGATAGAAGTATTAACAGTTCTTATTCACGTGTTATGTTAACAAGTTCTTCTTTATTAAAAGAATGATAAAATGAAAAAGAAAAGAAATCTAGAGGTGATAAGGGAGAAGTAGGCAATGAAATGACGATGTGAAAATAAAGAGAAGTGGTTTGAAAAATAAAATAGAAAAGAAGATGAAGCTTATGGTAAAGAAAATGAAACAAAGGTGAACTAAGAGGATGGTGAAAACAACGATAAAAAAATGATAAAAAAGGTTTTGAATAATTCTTAAAATAAAGTAAAAAGAATGAGGAATGCTATGAAAGAAATCTCATGGTTTCTAACTACTAATTACTCCACTAACATGCTAATCTCTTAGTGATAGTTGCGTCACATATATCCTTGGCCATCGCTAGTCTTTGGCTTCAAGAGACAATACAAAACATGACAAATAAGATGGTTCTTCACATTCAAACTTGCATCAAGAGCAAGCTAATATAAACATTAGATCATCAAAACCATTAGAAGCAAGTATGAAATAAGAGAGTTAGCTTGGTTAGCAAGTTAGCAAGTTAGATGTTAGAACCCATCATCATGAGCCATCAATGGCTCTTGCAAGAGTAAGACCTTGCAGAGCTATTAGATTCATGTGGATTATCAAGTAAGTGGATAGTTAGTTAGTGGTTAGTAGTTAGTCACCAAGAGAGAAAAGTTAGCTAAGCATCATATAGAAGATGGAGAAGATTATAATGGAGAAGAAATGAGACACCTTTACATAGATTGTCACCATCTATTATATCAATATCTCTCTATCCTCTCTGAATCAACTCAGCCCTAATACATGATCTATAAAGGAAAAAAAATATAAAATAAAAGAGAAAGAAAATTCTAATCTACAACTAGAAGAGAGAGAACCTAACCTAAATCCAAATCTGCTTGCGTTTCGGGCCTCTGCAGGGCTACTTATAGGCAAAACAGGTTTCTAGACGACGAGACGGGGCCATGCGTTGAAGATCGACACGTGGCCCCACCACCTTACCGCGAAAACGTGGCTAGTACCGCGTTTTCACGGCAATACCAGGGACATAGGTCCCTGATTTTGGTGCGGAGATTCGCGGCGCTTCGGGGACCTTCTAGATATGCTCAGATCCGGGTATTTTTTAGCCGTATAATCGTCTGACGTGCGCAAGGGTCTAGGTTCACTGTATCTTCTAGAAGATCTCTTACTTAGCCTCCAGAAATGCGAATTTAATTACCCGAAAATGGTTTTAATTAAGCCCTTATTATCCTTTTGCCCTCCTTGTCTTGATTATCTGCAAGAGAGACCAAAATACGGTTTAGACCGACATTTTATTTATAAATCGGTAAGAAATGTGATATAATAATGCAGAACTGTAGACTAATCAGCCGCCGCCTCTCTCCCTGCAGCTCCCCTCCTCTCCCTTTCTCTCTCATTTTCTATTTATCTCTCTCACTCTCTCCCCTTATTTGGATCCCAAACCCGACTCATTTGCCTCAAACCCATTAACCCAAATCCAATAACCCATATTCACTTAAGTTATTGGGTCTGGATCATTGGATCTGAACCCGACCTAATAGCAACCCAAATTCGATTCGTTAAGAAAGGTAAATTTTGCATAACCCCCCTTAAAATTTAGAATATTACATTTAAGACATTTTATTACATATTTAACCCATTTATATGATTTTAGTGCTCTGGCGATATCTCGACCATTCGGAGTCTAACTTGGACAATTCTCGAGCCGTTGCGATCATAGAAAAACGAGCTACATCTCTGTGATTACTATATGAGTATTTTTTTTATAAGTTATATTTCAATGTGTTAAATTATAAATTAATAGATTAAATGTATTTACTATCTAATAAATCATGTAAATTGCATTTGTAGTCCAATAAATCATGTAAATGATAAAACACTTTATTTAAAATATGAATGTGTGCTTTTTAAATATTTTTAATAAAATAATATTTAATCATGATTCATGATTTAATATAACATATAAATGAACTGTCAGTAGTATGAGACATTGAAAAGGATTGATTAAAATATCATGTGATACTGATTGTTATTATTGTATAAATAAATACAATCCTCAATACATGTATATTATTATCTATTTATTTTATTACACTTCCTGATTTTTTATCTACAACTATGTTACACATATCCTCTGCACTTCATGTATTCTCCATAGACATACTATTCATGTACACTCACAAACATTATAGTATGATTATTTCTATCTATTTTTTATATAAGTGTTCATAATAATTATGCTACTGTTACTACTAGTTTAAACAATAAATACGAAGTAATAAATCTTGATATATATAAAACTCTTCCCGATTGACATATCATTAATTTACTCATGTATTGTATAATATTGTATAAGTAACACTGTTGTAACATGCTAGGTATTAATAATGTTATAGTACATATATAATAATTATAATATATATACTGAATGTTACTATAATTATAATGTATTCTGTTATTTAATCCCGTATTGTATATTATCGTGATTGTTATACTATTATATTATATTATTATTACTTCCTTCATTTTTCATCACTAGGTCGCTTTCTAACGACCCTAAGGTTGCTTCCTCAGGTTGGAGCTTAAGGATCTCGTAGTACAAGATATTTCATGGACTATAATAGGGGACTCATCATCTATAGTATTCATAAGTATCTTTATTATTTTGTCTTTACTTTCTTATTTATTCTGGTTTTTTATATCTATCATGATCATTAACTATTTTTGCAGGTATTATTATAGTTATTTAAGTTGAAATTATATCCTATATATAGTGTTATTCTCTGAGCTGAGGCTTAGCGCGTATATGTGGGGTATTTTTCTTATGTATATGCATCACCGACTCTCGTCATGTCCCTGCTGTAGTATATTTTGGAAAGCGGGGCATGACATTATGTCTCAGCCTATTGGGTTCAAGACTGCAGGAGAAGAGAACATGGTGTGCAAGTTGAAAAAATTTCTTTATGGGTTAAAAAAATCACCAAGACAGTAGTACAAGTGTCCCGACAACTTCAGAAGAGGCAAGAGATACATACGAAGCCATTATAACCCATATGTTTACTAAACAAGCTACTAGGTGAAGAGTATATTTATCTATAGTTATATGTAGATGATATGCTTATTGTTTCTAGAAGAAGATCCACGATTGATAAATTGAAGAAAGACTTGTCTTCTAAATTTGAAATGAAGGATCTTAGTGAAGTGAAGAAGGTGCTAGGCATGGAGATTGAGAGAGACCAAAAAGTGGCTAGGTTTGCTTGACACAAAAGGGGTAATTGAAAAGATACTACAGAAGTTCAACATTAATGACGACACAAAGTCTGTAAGTATACTGTTGGCCCATCATTTCAAGTCAAAAGATACTATGTCTCTTACTACCGTGAAAAGCATGAGTATATGTCTCACGTACCCTATGCTAGCGCAATTTGTAGTTTAATGTATGCAATGGAGTATATGAAGCCTGATTTGTCACAAGCTGTCTCAATGGTTAGTAGATACATACACGATCTCGGTAGAGGTTATTGGGAGGCAGTGAAGTGAATTGTACAGTACATCAAAGGTAGCATAGATGTTGATTTGGTGTTCGAGAAGGATACTATGGTAAGAAAGAGTGTATCGGATATGCCAGTTTCGATTACGCAGACCTCGACAAGCATTGGTCTATAACAGAGTATGTATTCACATTGTTCCAGACACCGGTGAGTTGGCGCTCTATTTTACAGTCTATTATCAATTTGTTTATTATGGAGGCCGAGTATTTGATCATGATGGAGGCTATGAAGGAGGCAATTTAGCTTCAAGATTGTTTGACGACTTGAAAATTGAACATGATATATTGAAGATCAATTGTGATAGCATGAGTGCGTTTGGTAAAGAACCAAGTTTATCATGCAAGGACAAAGCACATCGACATCAAATTCCACTTTGTTTTGGAGATTTCGGGAGATTCTTGATGAAGGTGACATGAGTTAAAGAAGATTAACACGAAGAAGAATCCCGCTGATATGCTTACGAAGGTTGTTCCAGGAGTAAAGTTCGCACATTGCAAGAAGTTACCCTATATCCTTCAAATTGCTTGAGTTCGGTGGAACTCATTTGGATGAACTATGGATGACTTGATCCCTCAGACAGGGGGACGTAGACAACCACATTGGTGCAGCCTGATTAAGTCGATATGGTGCTTTATTGTGCTCGACTCAGATTTGAAAAATCTTCATCAAGATGGAGAATTGTAGGGAGAGAGTATAAAATCTTGTTGGTAGAGTTTTTTTAAACTTATTGGAGAAGATAGCCCAGAGTTTGGAGTTCAACGTCGTACCTAAGAAAATGAAGCACGACTGAAGATTAAAACCCAGTCGATCGCCCGGTCGATTGGCTATGTACAAAATGTATACTGGGAGTAGTGGTTGATCGCCCAGAGGGAGTAGCACAGTAGATGTCAGTTGGCCGACTGCCGGGTTGGCCGTCCAGAACGTGATTTTTGACTCTATACAACTAGCGGTCGATTGCCCGGTCGACCGACCGGAACGCAGAATTGAGCCTGCACAGAGAACGGTTGACCGTCTGATCGATCGCATGACAGTTCTAAGCGATTTCTTATTTGAATTCTGGATTCATTTCTGATCTGAATTCAGATTTATTGGTTTTCTTTTCTTCGTGGATTCTCTAGCTATATAAAGAGGGTATTGTCCCTAGTATTTGTATCCTGACTTGATTGATTAATAACATCTCGCTCCCCTTCTGCCCTGAGGATGTAAGTAATTGCGGAAGCTCGTTAAATTTGTTTTTTCTCGCTTTCTTTTCTTTGTTTTATTCTTACAAATTTGTGACTGTTCTGTAGTAGTACTCTGGTGTTTGCACGTAGACCTTCGGCGGGTCCCCTACAAGAATCTCCATCAGTTTCGCGATTCATCATGTGGCATGTAACGGATTCAGAGTCGGTCGTCTTTTGATCAAACTGGCATCGCTGATCTCCTCCATGAATACTAACTGCTTGTTGTCAATATGAGAAAAGAACTCAAACATCACGAGCTCGAGTCCGAAAAGGACCAAACGATTCGATCAGTGCCATATTCATGCTCGAGCTCGACCAAATTGTTAGCCTCAAGAATTAGGTCTGGGCTGATTTGGCCCGAGTCAGATCATTCCACTGCTCGACATTTGTAGTCTCATCCATGTACTTATAGTCTTGTCTCATCAAATTGTGATGGTACGTCACCGATCAAACAGTCCACTTCCCAATTGCTATAGATTGGAGACAGCGGCTGTGGCCCAACCCTGGCAATGTACTTTGGGAACTGTATGTTCTTTTTTTTGTGGAGTTGAGGGCTGGTGAAATTGGGAAGGATGATGGAGTTATTTAGTGAGGCTAGGGGAAGGCCATTGAGGGGTGAAAAGATGGGATTATGAGAGTTGTTGAAGAAAGCATGGAGAAAGCACCTAAAGCTTTTGTAAGTAATGTGCTCTTCTTGATGCCGGTTCACCGATGTTTAGAGTTTTATGATGCTAATTTTGAATTGGGGAGACCGGTGAATGTTGAGATTGGCATAAAGAATGAAGAAGTGTTAATGCCAGAGAATTAGGAGGGAAGTGGAGGTGTTAAGATTGGGGTAATGCTCCCAAGTTGGAAACATATGAAAAAGTTCACTTCTATGTTTAGAGAGGGTATTAAACTTATACAAAAAATACTTAACTAAGTAACTATTAGTCTGATAGTCAATCAAGGTGAACCGATCTAATTGGCAAGGTCAGTGAAAGTCAGGTGGGAGGTTTTCCGTTCGATAGAACGTTCCTTAATTTAAGAATCACCTTTTAGTTTTCTTTTTTGGTTACACACCAATTAGACTGGTATTAATCAGCCTCTATAGACGCAATATATTAGCATAATATTTATTAATATAAATATTTCAGCATAATCCCTGCAATAAGAACGTTAGGTTCAAAATATACAGGATATAAAGTGAGGTACGCGTAAAGCAAATCTCCTTAAGACAATTACGTTCCTTGTTAGTGTATTTACAGGATAATGGACGCTAGTCTCCCAAGATAGAACACTTATTCACAGTATTTACAAAACACAATGCAAAATACCATACAAGAGTTTTGTACTTTAGGAGTCCAACATCCATTATCTCGTAAAACAGTAAAGGGGGACGTAATTAGCTTAAGGAGATTGGATTTACGCGTACCTCACTCCATATCTTGTATATTTTGAACTAACGATCTTATTGCAGAGATTATGATGATATATTTATGTTTATAAATATTACGCTAATATATTCTTTTATAAAGACTGATTAATACCAGTCTAATTGGTGTGTAACTAAGGAAAAAATTGAAAGATGTTTCTTAAATTAAGGAACGTTCTATCGAACGAAAAACCTCCCACCTGATTTTCACCGACCTTGCCAATTAAATCGGTTCATCTTGATTGATTATCGGGACTAAGAATCTTAAGATAATTTTTTTTCTAGTGCAGGTTGCATCAGCAATTGATGTTTTTTTTACCGAGATTTCAAATATCTTAATTCCTGTTTTACAAAATATCAGCAGGAGATCTTTTCCTTAAAAGAGTTTATTTTCAAAAGTTGCTTAACAATTTTAGTTTTCCTCAAAATTACCGAGGACATATTTGAAGTTGCTAACTCTACTCTACATTGAACTATAAAAAATATCTGATACTTTTCAGTGGGGCACTAAGAGTGCAGAACCAAACTATGATGTTTGCTCCTCTTCTTATTCCCAAGATGGAGCTTGACGGTACTAAGAAGTTTCACCGTCTGACATTTTTTTAAGTACTAAATAGTGTGTAGTATGACTGTGATTAGCTAATGTAATGAGTTGTTTAAAACATACAAAGCCAAGGTTGAGAATCAACTCAACAAAACTATAAAGATTATAAAATCCAATCGAGACAGAGAATAGGAATCAAATGAATTCAGTAAGTTGTATACTGACTTTAATGTAATCCACTAAAGCATAACACCATACATTTCTCAGTAGAATGTGATTGCTTAAAGAGAACGAAATGTTAAAAGAGATGGTAAATTCCACGCTCCTGTACTGGATCACCATAGAACTTGTGGGGGAAGTCCTATTAATCAGAAATCTGGGTACCACACAAGAAACTTGATCTTATTCCAACTAAATTGTGGCATGAAAGGCCTCCTTCCTACTGTTATCTCAAAATGTGATGGTGCCTTACAAAGATACCATCACCATTACCTTAGAGACTAAGTAGAATATAAAATGGTGGACTGCAATTTCATAGGCTGTCTTAAATAGCAGTGCCTACAGTTTTCTGGTACTCAAATCAGAAATAATGGGTAAATATGTAAACATGATTATCAAATCAAAGGATGATGTGTTCTTTGAAGACATCTTTCTATACAAACGGAAAGCAGACAAGATTTCTAGGAAAAGAACACATGAAATAACATTCAGAGATGAAGGACCTAGTGAGCCGACAATTGATGCTGAAGTTGAACCAAGAAAGAGTAAGAGATCAAAAATCTCTAATCTTTTGGTTCAGACTTCATAGCATATGCGTTTGAAATCAAGCCTCAAATATTTAAGGAAGTTATATCTACCCTAAAAGCACAAATGTGAAAAGAAGCTAGAAACAATGAAAAAGAATCCATCTTAAGCAACCATCTTGGTAATTGGTAAACTTGCCACCTGACAATAAACCAATTGGGAATAAGTAAATTTTCAAAAAAAAATTAGAACCCACTGGTGAAAATACACCAAGAGAGAGGGTGAATAGTTGTAGTGCTAATCTAGTGACAAATAATATAGAATTAAAACTAATTCTAACACACACAACGTGTAACTAAGAGTGAATCTGAATTTCCTGTGAAGAACTTTAGAATTTCTCCTCATGATTGCTCTAAATTAACAGTTGAGGTGCTACAATAACTCTCTTGGTTGAACACAAATGTGAACACACAAACAATATCAAACATGTATAGATATAACAATATTTGCAATGCGAGATATAAAGAGCAGATAGTTGAGAGAGAAAGATTCAAAAGCAACACCAAGATATGTTTCGAGGTTCGAGCCATCGCTCCATGTCCCCGCCTTCACACAAAAGGATTTTCACTATCCACAAAAGATCTTCCATAAAGAGACATCCACCGAGAAATTACAACTTACAACTAGGAGTACACAACTCCAACTCTCACAGTCTACACAAGAGGGCAAGCATAAAGCCAAGCACAAAGCAAAAAAAGATTACAATTTGGTGATCCAATGATCACAAATAAGAACTTGGTGATCTTAAAAGATCACAAACAAAATACTTCTCACAATATAAGATGCTAGAGGATAGATTTTGAAGTGAATAGCTCAAGTATGTAAGTGCACAAATTTTTTAGAAAATAAACACAAAAAAACTCTGGGAAAACTCTTGAAATTATGTAAAAATTAAAAGTAGAAACTATATTTCTCAAAACTTATTTTTCTTTGATTTTTCAAAACTTTGAAACAAAAGAGAGATTTGGTTTTGAAGCTCAAAACTTGTTTAAAAACTGGGTGTAGAAACTCAGTTGAAGATAGGAATTTAGCTCTCAAAAACAATAACCAAAACTGGCCTCAAAAACCCCAATTTATAGTCTAGACAGAATATAGCCGTTGGGGCTCAAAACCTAGGCCAAATGGCCCGTCAGTCTACCGTCCGATCAACCGGCCAATAATCATTTTTATGACCATTAGGGTTGTCGGTCGACCGCCCCTAAAGAACTGAGAGTATAACTCACTGTTGGTTGACCGCCCGGTCGACCGGGGCCAATCAGAAAGTAGGGTTGAGCTAGTCGGTCCACCGGTCAGTCGACCTCTAGTTGGGCTGGTGTATGTGTGCACGTCGGTCGATCGGTTGGTCGACTGAGCTTGTCTTCAGTTGACTGGTCGGTCGACCGTAAGCAGCCCAAACCCCCAAATTTGAGAGTTCAAAAACCTACTTCAAAAACCCATAAAAATCCAACCTCATAATTCAACAAAAATAAGTTCAAATAAATGCTTTGAAGAGAAATATGTGTGATAAAAAATTAGCACATGTTACAAACAATTGAGCTATTTTTGAGGTATATAAATTTAAATTATAAACCAAAAACTCTATTTTTCAAAATTCAAACTTCTGAATAGAAATCCGATTTTTCCTCAAACTTGTATAAATACAAAAATAAGTTATTGAAACATATTTGAAGCATAATGTTTATGGATAGAATCAAATACACATAGCAAATGAATATAGACTTGCTTTTGACAATATATACAAAGTAAGTTTTGATAAAAACAAAACTTAAACACATGAACTAGATACATCAAAATAAGTTTTTATAAACATATATGAACCATCAATGTACATGGATGAGTACCAATATATATACAAACGATGTAAACTTCTTTTTGATGATCTATTCATGAAACTAATATATGTATACTTGATGAACCGAAACTCAAAATCATATACATGATAAACCAAAACTCAAAGAAGTAAGTTTCTATAAACCATATAAACTCTAATATGTGTAGATAGAATCCAACTCATATATGAACAATAAAACTTATTCTATTGAAATATAAACCAAATAAATATAATCTTGAAGCGAAATGGTTAAACCGAAAACCAAAACTATTTATCATGAAAGCGACAAATAAACTTGTGTGTGTGAGAACTTGAGCAATTCAAAACTAGAATATCCTTGCACAAGATCTAAAGAAACAAACAAATCTAAACTAAAGTCTTCTTGTCATTCTTCTTCTGTAAGACGACTTGATCCAAAATGCGATCTAAAGAGCAACGACTCCATCTCAAGTTCTTGATGCGCATTTTAAGGCTTGAGCTCTTAAATCAACATGTGATAGCTTCAAAACTTGACTTCGAAATTTTTATTGAAGATAAACACCGACTAAGATTTTGATTGAATATTTCAAACTTAATAAATACAAGATCATTAGTAATATAACTTCATAAGTTAGTCATCATCAAAATTAGGGTGAAAGGCCTTCAAGCTAACAGTCTCGCTCTTTTAGATGATGATAAAACTTATGAGGTTATATATGCATGGATTAAAGATAAGCCTCATAGAAGCTCCCCCTTAACTGATGCATAGCAAAAACATATAGATATTTAATGAAGCACTTAATATAAAATCATATATATGCATAAATACAAATAAATATGCATACATAAATTCTAAACTTCGCTCTCCATTTTTTCAATTCATCCACAACGGAGTAAAGAAAACAAGGTAATATATATGCGATATAAATCCACAAAGAGGAGAGATTATAAAGTTAACTCCCCTTACATATATGCATTATATGAAGAAAGAGATGACTAAACCCTAATCCATATATGCATAATATATAATATAAAACGAAGATGTTAAACTCCCCCTACACACGTGTATCACATAAAAAAAGAGGTCAAACTCTTTTTTATATACTACACTCATCATGAATCTATATATAGAGGAGATGTTAAGCTCCCTTGCATATAAGCAATACATGTTAGAATAAATTTTGAAAACTAATTAAAACAAAATAAAATTTTGATATCACTGAAATCAATTAAACAAATTTTGATACCAAAAATAATATACCAACTGAAAAAACATTGATATCTTATAAAAATGATACCAATTGAAAGTAAATAATCCATGATATCAATCTTTTTAAATTCTATACCATTTTGTAATATAGATATCAATTATAAACAATTGATACAATATAAAAAAAATATAAGTATTTTCTAAAATAAAATATTTTTTCGCAAAAAGAGTGGGAGTAAGATATCAATTGAAAATAAAATCAAGAATCTTTCTCCCTCTTTTTGAAATACCAAAAAAACTAATGCATAAGCTTGTAAAAGATACCAATTAACATTTAGAACTAAATCAAGTTTAGCATAAAATAATTTGTGCTATAAAACATATATGTATAAATATTGTTAGTCTAGCACCAGAAATCATATATATGTATGTATGATCAATTTAAATACCAATTGAAATATGATGCATACATATATAAGAAAACATGGGTATATAAGAATGAAATATCATAAGAATCATGTATAACTCATAATATCCATCCTGTCAGCACATGTTTAAAAAGATATACAATGTGAGCATACAAAGCATGGTTGCCTAACCAACCGCCCTTTAAGGGTAAAAGTTTTCAAAAATAATATTTTGAAAATAATTTAGCATAAGTTGAAAACACTACTAATTGAAGAATAAAAAATTAGTTTTAAAGTAATTTTGAAAACTAGTACGAAATCCTTTAAGTAAGAAATAAACACACATAGATCTCATGAAAATATGCTAAATACACAATAATTGACACTCAAAAATCAATAAGCACATATATGCTCATGAATCAAAAAAATATGAGTAAACAAATGATGTAGAGCGCACAAAAATCATGTAATCAACGTATGCATGAAAATAAGACAATGAAACTTAATCAAAACAAATAAAATTCTTTTTTCATAAATATGAAATATAAATCATGAGAAATCTCATTTACTTATCAAGAAACATATAAATATAAACTTCAAGAAATATATATAATATTAAAACTAAAATATACATATTTATTCCAAATATGAAAAGAGTCCACATAGAGTATATGACATCTAATATAAGTAACTCAAGGATAGAATATGTATATCTAGTAGTTTAGACAAAATTTACATATACATGAAGCTAAACACATTCTTATTTAAAACAAAACATGTCAAGGGTGTTATAAAAATAAGTATAATACAATAATCATCAAAACTAGGATATACACATACATGTAATGAGTACACATGAGCAATAAAGCATGTAAATATAATAATCAAGTGTAGCTCTCTAATTGTATAAGTTTTAACGAAAATTGTATCTAAACATATAATCAAAATATGGTAAGCATAAAAATAACAAAACATGAAAGATGAAACAATATGATCATTAGTATAAATGCAAGTATTATTAATACCAGGATATACACAATAGCTAAACAATAATTGAGTATACAAAGATATAAATCTATATAATCATGAGTGTATCTCAAAGACTATATATGTATATCACAAGTCTAATAAGATTGCATTTAAACATGATTAGTATGAAATATTATGAAATGCTAAAATCATCAATTTAAAGCATATAAACATAAACATGTAAAGAAAAACAGAAATAGTTACCAAACCGAAGAACTAGTTTCTAAATCTACAAAAATATGGTCATCCTCCCTCCAAAACATCCTTGATAGCGATGTATCCAATGTAGTGTCCATCAAGCACAAACGCATCCACCATCAAGGCACCGAGTCTCTCACATCTTGTGAGAGCCCATACCTACATCAAAAGAAATAGGAGTGATTTTTGGTACCCAAAATTTTTTGGGTCCATGGGGGTCAGTACCTCTCCTAACCCAAACATTTTTACTTGCAAAATTAAAATTATTTATCTATCATAATAAAATTTTGTAAGGTAGCCTTTACGACCATAATATGTACTAGGGTACACTCTAGCATACATGGTGTTATGTATGTGAACATGATGAGCATGTGTATGCCGTGGAGGGTGTGTAGACAAATGTGGAGCATGTTTCTTACGAAACATGAATTCCAACCTCTTGTGATTACTAGCACATTGGCTCAAAGTGGAGCCCAAGTAATCAACATTCTTCTTTAAAACACATATATCATTTTTAATATTAGAAGAAGATATAGAGCAAACATGAGAATCTAAATTTTTATCACAAGAGGATAAAGCAATAGAATCATGACAAACATAAGAATCAAGATCATTTTTCAAAATTTTTTTTTCAATAGAAACACATTCCAATTTCTTTGAAATCAAAACAATTTTGTTTTTCAAAGAATCATTCTCTTTTAAAACAAAATCAAGTCTAGAAGACAAAACATCATTTTTCTTTAAAACAACATCAAAATCATTTTTATTTTTTAAAATCTTATTTTCCTTTAAAAAAGTTCAAGTTGAGTTTTCAATGAATCCCTTCACTAGAAATCGTAACTTTCTCTTTCAAAACCAAATCGATCTTTGAAAAGAACATCTCATTTTTCATTTTTAAATCAAAAGTTTTGTTTTTCATAACTTTGTACTTTGAAAGCAAATTTTCATAAAACATTGAAAGCTCTTCATTCAATACATATGCATCCATACTATCATATTCATCATTGAAAGTACTAGCACAATCATCTAAATGAGAATCTGAATTTACCTCAAGGGAGCCATTTCCTTGGACCATGGAGCACACTTGGTCGGACTCATTAAAAATAGGTTCTTTCTCAACATCGTGTGAAGCTTATTCCTTGTGAGAGATCAAAGTGTTCCAACTACAAAAGCGGAATTACAATGAGAAATAATTTTTTTTTTTTAATTAGTGTGTGCTTTAGTGCATCTATGGTTTGTACATTAGCCTCTAAGTACTTGCCATTATTAACATAAAATTTCTTAGTAGTGGTAAGATTAATATAATATTCTAGGGTTTTAAGGTTAGCACTCATTTTAACTTTTCATATGTCAATGTAAGAAACATCATACGTAGGTGGTGCAAGATAATCCATCAATGTAAACAAATATGTGTGTAAAGCAAATAACTACATTAGGAATAAAGGATTTTTTCTAGGTGGTTAAACCCAATATCATGAGTACTTACTCTGATACCAATTGAAAATACATCTAGAGGGGGTGAATAGATGTAGTACTAATCTAGTGACAAATAATATGAATTAAAACTAAATGCTAACATACACAACGTGTGACCAAGAGTGAAGCCGAATTCTCCGTGAAGGGATCTAGAACTTCTCCTCACAATCCTCTAAACCAAGAGCTAAGGTGCTTCAATTGCTCTCTTGGTTGAACACAAGTGTAAACACACAAACAATATCAAGCATGTATAGATATAACAATATTTGCAATATGAGATATAAAGAGTAGAGAGTTGAGAGAGAGAGATTCAAATGTAAACACCAAGATATGTTTCGAGGTTCAAACTACCGATCTACGTCCCCGCCTTCATACAGAAGAATTTTTCACTATCCATAAATGATCTTCCACAAAGGGACCTCCACCGAAAAATTACAACTTATAACCGGGAGTATACAACTCCAACTCTTACACCTCTACAGAAGAGGGTAGGCACAAAGCCAAGCACAAAGAAAGAAAGATTACAATTTGGTGATCCAACGATCACAAATAAGAACTTGGTGATCTAAAGATCACAAACAAAACTCCTCTCACAATACAAGATCGTAGAGGGTAGAATTTTAAGTGAATAGCTCAAGTATATGAGTGCACAAAGTTTTTGAAAAAGAAACACAAAGGAAAACTCTTGGGAAAAGTCTTGAAATGATATAGAAATTAAAAGTAGAAACTAAATTTCTCAAACTTGTTTTTCTTTGATTTTTCAAAACTTTGAAAAAAATGAGATTTTGATTTTGAAGCTAAAAAATATGTTTTAAAACTTGTTATAGAAACTCAGTTGAAGATAAGAATTTAGCTCTTAAATACCATAAACAAAATTGGCCTCAAAAACCCCAATTTATAGGCTAGACAAAATATAGTCGTTGAGGCTCAGAACTCAGGCCAAATGTCCTGTCAATCGACCGACCAACGGTCATTTTTAAAATCGTTAGGGTTGTCGGTCGACCGCCCCCAAAGAACAGAGAATTTAACTCTCTATCGGTCGATCACTTGGTCGACTGGGACCAATCAGAATAGCGTTGAGCCAATCAGTCGACCAGTCGATCGATCGCTAGTTGGGCTTATGCATGTGTACACGTCGGTCGGCCTGTCAGTCGACAGAGCTAGCCTTCGATTGACCGGTCGGTCGACCGTAAGCAGCCCAAACACCCAAATTTGAAGGTTTAAAAACCAACTTCAAAAACCCATAAACTTTCCAATAAATCCTCATAAATTTCACAAAAATAAGTTCATATAAATACTTTGAATTACAAATATGTGTGATCAAAAATCAACACATATTACAAACAATTGAACTATTTTTGAGGTATAAAAATTTAAACCATAAACTAAAAATCGTATTTTCCAAAATTCAAACTTCTAAATAGAAATCCGATTTTTTTCTCAAACTTGTATAAATACAAAAATAAGTTATTGAAGCATATTTATAAAGTATAATGTGTATGAATAGAATCCGATAGATATAGTAAATGAGTATAGACTTGTTTTTGAGAATATATACCAAAATAAGATTTGATAAAAATAAAACTTAAACACATGAACTAGATACATCAAAATAATTTTTTCTAAACATATATGAACCATCAGTGTTATGGATGAGATTCAATATACATATAAATCATGTAAACTTCTTTTTGATGAAATCTATTCATGAAACCAGTATATGTATACTTTATAACCCGAAACTCAAAATCGTAGACATGATAAACCAAAAGTCATAAAAGTTTTTATAAACCATATAAGCTCCAATACGTGTAGATAGAATCCTACACATATATAAACAATAAAACTTATTCTGTTGAAATTTAAACCTTAAAAGCGAAATGGTTAAACAGAAAATCAAAGCTATTTATCATGAAAGCGACAAATAAACTTTGTGTGTAAACTAATGCAATTCAAAACTAGACTATCCTTACACAAGATCTAAACAAACAAACAAATCTAAACTAATATCTTCTTGTTGATCTACTTTCCAAGATGACTTGATCCAAAACGCGATCCAAAGAGCGACGACTCCATCTCAAGTTCTTGATGCGAACTTTAAGGCTTGAACTCTTAAATCAAGATGTGTCAGCTTCAAAACTTGACTTCAAATCTTTGTTGAGACTAAACACCGACTAAGATCCTGATTGAATATTTAAAACTTAATAAATACAAGATCATTAGTAACATAACTTCATAAGTTAGTCATCATCAAAACTAGGGTGAAATCGGGTTAACAGATGGATCTATCGATAATAAAGAGTATGCTTTGATATGTGGGAAGTATCCATATGCATTTGAAGTATAGCTAAAGGTTATCGATAAAAGGAAAGACTTGACTTATTTGATACATATTCACCAATAACTAGAATAACGTCCTTTCGGATGTTGATTGTGATTGCATCATTATAAAATCTAGATATCCATCAAATGGATGTCAAAACTGTATTCTTAAACGACGAATTAAATGAAGAAATATATATGAAACAACTTAAAGGATTTATAGTCAAGGACCAAGAACACAAAGTGTGTAAATTGGTCAAATCTTATACGGACTGAAACATGTTCCAAAACAATGATATGAGAAGTTCGATAGTGTCATAATTAAGAATGGATTCACTATCAATAAATGCGACAAGTGTCTATACACTAAAATAGTTGAAAATGCATATATCATTTTATGTCCCTATGTAGATGACATGTTAATACTCAAGAGTACCATTGAAATTATTAAGTACACTAAAAAGTTGCTATCCAAAATTTTTGATATGCAAGATCTTAGTGTTCTAATGCAATTTTAGGATTAAATTCTCCAGATGAAATCAGTTTATCTCAGTCACATTACGTAGACAAGATAATAGAAAGATTCAAAGAATATGAGATGAAAGAAAATACAAATTCTTTTCTCTCACACATCCACCTTCGCACGAATACATGAACTGAAAAATGATAATTGAGTATTATCAAATCATCGGAAGTCTAATGTATCCAATGAATTGCATTAGACCATAGCTTACGTTGTAAGGATACTAAGAAGATATACTAATAATTCTAGTGATGATTAGTGGGTTACTTGCATATATCATGTGAAATCACCTAGAGGGGGGGTGAATAGGTGATAATGCTAATCAATGCACAATAAAAAAATATGATGCAACAATCAACCCAAACAAGATTAGAAGCCGAATACCCCGTGAAGGGCTCTGAACTCCTTCCTCCTGATTCCTTTAGATATGAGTTGGAGGTGCGCAATGCAATCTTGTTGTATGAGTATAAGATTGACAATATGAATATGAAACAATTGAATATAGCAATGAATGTAGAAAACAAGAAATAAGAGCAATGAAAGTAAAGGAAGGAATAAGAGCAAGTAAACCAAACGCAAAACCGAGAATTTTTCCGAGGTTCGAGCACCCAGCTCTACGTCCCCGCCTTCACCCAGAAGGATTTCTAACCACTATAACTTCACAAAGAATTACAATCACACCGGAGTACCCAACTCCACAATCTCAAATACTAGTTCTCTCTTGGTGATCAAAAGACCACAAACTATCTTTTGCAAAAGCCTCTTTCCCTTACAAGAACCTTGTAGAATAATGGTTAGAATTGAAGCTTAAATATGTGTAATTGGAAAAAAGAAATAACTTGAGAGAGTTTAGAAAATAAAACTTCAACGATGACAAGGAGGGATAGCTCCTCATCTTCTTCTTCATCTTCTTCTTCGTCATCAAGAGTGGAGGAAGACTTGAAGGCTATGGATTTCTTCTTTAGAGGAGCGACTTCTTCTCTTGCCTTCTTTTCCATCTCATGAGTCTTCAAGTTTCCAATGAGACTAATGAGGTCTATTTCGTCCTTGTCATTCAACTCTTTCAAGGTGGTAGCCTTTATCTCCTATGAAGAGGAAGAGCCCGAATCACTTTTCGCACCTTTTGGTCATTGCTAATATCATCACCTAAAGAGTAAAGAGTATTGGTAATTTTAGTAAACCTTGTAATCATGCAATCAATAGATTCATCATCAATCATTTTAAAGTTTTCATATTGGGACCTCAAGAGATCTATCTTAGCTCTCTTTACTTGTGATGTCCCCTCGTGTGTGACCAACAAATGTTGCCAAATCTCATAGGCAGATTGGCAATGTATTACCCGTGTAAGGTCATCCTCATTCAAGGCGGTTAGGAGGGAATTTTGGGCCTTTGAGTTAGCCTCATATTCTCTAAAGGTAAAGTCGGACCAAGTGCTTTCATCACTATCGGGTCTAACATAGGGTTTGGTCAAAGATTTTGCAACTAAGCTACCTAAAGATTGTAGAAAAATAGTCATCCTAACCTTTCAAATAGGGAAATTAAATCCATCAAATTTAAGAGGGGTTTGATGTTATCAGCCATCTTTACTAGTGAATGAATGGATGAATGCAAATGTTGATTAGCAAATTTTAAGGATCTCTCTAAGGATGTTAAGCCAAACCTAGAGTCCAATGCTCTGATACCAATTGAAATCACCTAGGGGGTGAATAGGTGATAATGCTAATCAATGCACAATAAAAAAAATGATGCAATAATCAACCCAAGCCGAATACCCCGTGAAGGGCTCTGAACTCCTTCCTCCTGATTCCTCTAGATATGAGTTGGAGGTGCGCAATGCAATCTTGTTGTATGAGTATAAGATTGACAACATGAATATGAAACAATTGAATATAGCAATGAATGTAGAAAACAAGAAATAAGAGCAACGAAAGTAAAGCAAGGAATAAGAGCAAGTAAACCAAACGCAAACACCGAGAATTTTCCCGAGGTTCGAGCACCCAGCTCTACGTCCCCGCCTTCACCCAGAAGGATTTCTAACCACTATAACTTCACAAAGAATTACAATCACACCGGAGTACCGAACTCCACAATCTCAAATACAAGTTCTCTCTTGGTGATCAAAAGACCACAAACTATCTTTTGCAAAAGCCTCTTTCCCTTACAAGAACCCTGTAGAATAATGGTTAGAATTGAAGCTCAAATATTGTAAGTGGAAAAAGAAAATGAACTTGAGAGAGTTTAGAAAATAAAACTTCAGCGATGAGAGATTCTTCAGCACAAAAACCAAGGACCAAACTCTTTTGAAAGCCTTTGAAAACTTTTGAAACTTTTGTAAAATGCTTGTTGTGTGAAACCTCTCCCTAATCACCCCTATTTATAGGAGAGGGCTAGGGATTAAAGAGTAAACCCTCATAATGCTAATTAGGAAGTATTAGACCCAGAAAATATCATTTAAACACGTTTAGAGAAGAAAAAGACAAATTTAAAACGTGTTTAAAAACTAGTCGTTATGGCTGAAACGACTATCTCGGTCAACCGGCCGGTCGACCGGGGTTCAAACAAAAGAGCCATTGCAGGCTCTCGGTCGACCGCCCGGTCGACCGAAACAAAAAGAGAGCAACACCACTTCAGTCGGCCAGCCGCCTGGTCGACCGAAGGTCTACGGTTGACCGCCCGGTCGACCGGGAAACATGCACACGGATACGCACAAGAACTGCCAGAAGTCCAGTCGACTAGGTCGGTCGATCGATCTGACCTAACTTAGTGACGGTCGATCGGTCGGTCGACCGGCTCAGGCCAAAAATCAAAACTGAAACATAATTTTGAAAGAGATTTGAAATCTAACAAAATAGTTTTGATTAGAGATATATATAAAACGTAAAATTGAGTTTGTAATCGAAAAGGCTTTGTATTAAAATATTTTGTATATATTTATAGGGAATATTTCTAGGAAAGGCATATGCGCAAAACGTGTGTGTGTGTTGGAATATGGAGCTTCAACCCTATTCACTATTCTTTAACAAAAACTATAAAACAAAAAACAAATCTAATGAAGTCTTTTTGAGCAATCTTGAAGTCTTGAGCCATGCAAAGCCTAACTAGAGCCTCTCTTCTATGTTCCTTCCTTGATGTGTCATAAGCCTTCTTTACTCATGAGCCTATAATTTCTTGCAAAAGCTAAGCAATGGCCTCCAAACATGGTACAAACCTGAAACTTATCTTGAACAAACTTATTAGTACCAAATAGCTCTTATTTATTTTATTATCATCAAAACCCTAAACAAATGGATAGTATAACCTTTTGGGCCAACATCATGTTCATCGCTAATGGAAGGAGAACACATTCCAAGCATCACCCACACATTCCGAGCAATGGGTCCCGCCTAAAACTCAGCTGAAGTTTTTCCTGAAAACTCACTTGGATAATTTCAAGTTTTCAATAATCTCCCATAATGAATACAGATTTAAAAATTTACACACACTATGAGACTGACTCTTTAGTGAAAGACACTTTAGAAAAGAAACTGTATCATGATAGGTGAATTAGTCTTGAACCTTCTATAGCAAAGGTCTTGAACCTTATATAGCAAAACTCTTATAAGACTTATTGGCCAATCAGTGGACTAGGTCTTGAACTATCAGTTGCTTGTGTAAGCCAAGTCAACATGCCTCACATAATAACTTTTCAAAATTAACTTTAATTCTCGACTGTGTCCATTTTAGTTTTTGATATTCTTGATTTTAGAGAGTGTGTTTAGGGAATCACAGCCTCCATAGATATCCCAAAGAGCCAGCTCCAGCTCTATACTCACATGGATGATTATCCTATTAAGAGTAGTCTACTCTTTCTTGATTGTTTTGATAACAAACTATAAGCATCATTAAAGTGTTAAGCTTATTCTAATCCAATTGTATAAAGCACTTGGGGTACATCATAGAAATGGGTTGACATCAAGCTCCTAAGTGCTTACTCACAAAGTCATTTATAACTAGTTTTTTCTCTTAAACTTAGTTCATAGGATCTCCAATCGCTAAGTGAGGTTTTCATTAAACTGGCTTAGTATGATTAGATTTTAACCCCATTCTCTTTGATGCACAGTTTATATGCTCTCCACTCGACATCTTGTGAACATATCTGCTAGGTTATCTTTTGACGTCATAAAGTCAATGAGATAACACTATTTGAGAATAACTGTCTAACAGTATCATATTTTCAATAGATGTATCTAGACTTTCTGTTATATATACAAAATTTTATGCCATAGAAATTGCTGATTGGTTGTCATAGTAAATGCATAAGGTGGGCACTGGCTTAGGCCATAGAGATATATCCTCCAAAATTGCCGAAGCCACTCTACTTTTTCTCCAAGCTTATCTAAGGCAATAAATTTTGATTCCATTGTAGAACATGCTATGCAAGTTTGTTTGGAGGATTTTCAAGATATGATCGTGCCTCCAAGAGTAAGGATGTATCTGCTAGTTGATTCAATTCCTCGAAATCTGCATTGCAGTTTGCATTACTGTACCCTTCATGTACATGTGGATAATTTTCATATCTTAAAGCACACTTCTTAGTATTTATCGATAGATCCATCAGATTTTAATTTTCTTTTAAAAATTCCCTTACTCCTGATTAGTTTACTGTTAGATGCAAGTTTACCTTTCCCAAGTATGATTGCTTTAGGATAGATTCTTTTTCATTATTTTCAGCTTCTTTTCACATTTGTGCTTTTGAAGTAGACATAACTTTCTTAAATGTTTGAGGCTCGCTTTCAATCGCACATGCTATGAAGTCTGAACCAAAAGATGTAGAGATTTTCGATCACTTACTCTTTGGTTCAACTTTTGGATCAACTATCAGTTCACTGGGTCCTTCATCTTTTTACATTGTTACATATGTCCTTTTCCCAGAAGTCTTATCTTATTTTCATTTGTATGAGAATACATCTTCGAAGTATACATCGTCTCTTGATTCTAAGGAATCAAAATCAACTAGCGAATACACTTTTACTCTCGGAGGTGTTGCCATATCATGAAAATCCTCCAAACAAACTTGCGTAGGCCATTCCACAATGGAATCAGAATTTGTTTCCTTAGATAAGGCTGAATAAGAAGCAGAGTGACTTCAATAATTTTGGAGGATATACCTTTATGGTCAAAGCCACTGCCTATCATATGCATTCACTGCAATAACTAAGCAGCGATTTCTATGGCACAAAATTTTATATATATAATGGTAAGTCTAGATACATCCATCGAAGACATAATACTCTTAGGTAGTTGCTCTCGAATGGTGTTATTTCAATTTGACTTTGTAGCATCAGAAAATAACCTAGTAGATTCGTTAACTAAAGATTTCAATGGAGAGCGTACAAACTGTGCATCAAAGGGAATGGGGCTAAAAGTATAACCATCCTGAGTCAGCTTAATGAAAATCTCACTTTAGCGATCGAAGATCCCATAGACTAAGTTCAAGAGAAAAAACTAGTTATGATTTACTCTGCAAGTAAGCACTTAGGAGCTTGACTCCAACCCATTCCTAAAGTAGACTCAAGTGCTTTATACAATTGAGTTTAGGATAAGCTTAATACTTTTAAAGATGTCTACAACTTGTTAAAAAAACAAGTGAGATAGAGTACACTACTCTTAATAGACCGATCATCTGTGTGAGTGTAGAGCAAGGGCCGACTCTTTGAGAGTCTCTATGGAGGCTATGACTCTTTTAATATACTCTCTGAAATTAAGAATGTGCAAGATCAAAATGGACATCGAGAACCAAACTTGATTTTTAAAAGTTCTTGCGTGAGGCCTGTTGAGTTGGCTCACACAAATAATCTACAGTTCAAGACTAGTTCACTGATTGGCTAGTAAATCTGACAAGACTTTCGCTACGAAAGGTTCAAGACTTAGTTTACTAATCCTGATGCAGTTTCTTTTCTAAAACGTTTTCACTATAGAGTTAATCTCACAGCGTGTATATTTTCTTGAATCTTTTTCATTGTGAAGGATTATTGGAAACTTGAAATTGTTCAGGCGAGTTTTTAAGAAAAGCTTGAGCTGAATTTTAGGGAGAACCTGATGCTCAAAATGCGCGGGAGATGATTGGAATATATTCTCCTTTCAAGTGTTGCAAGAATTATTGAATTCCAATATATTCTCTATCTATTTGAACTAATTGCATAGATTATGCTGAAATATTTATTTTAATACATATTATTGCTAGATCAATTATTGTTGAATTATTTATCTTGCTAATTTATTACTAATACGAGACTGACTAAATACCAGTTTAATTGATGTTTAAGGAAGGGATTTGAAAGGTAATTCTATAATTAAGGGCATTCAATTAAACGAAAAACCGGCCACCTGATTTTCATCGACCTGACCGATTGGACTGGTTGATCCTAATCTTGAATGGATTGTCAAGAATAACAGTAGCGTGCACATATAATCTATGCATATTTTGAAAGAATATTATACTTTAATGCGAGATAGTTAGTACAGGCTAAACACGGGAAATCAAAGTTTGAAGCATAGTTTTTCAATGATACGAGAGAATATTTCTTTTGTTTAGACAAAAGAATGAAAAGTTATGCATCTAAATGTTGACAAAAAGAAAAATAAAAAGAAGAATAAGAAAGAACATTAATATGTATGGGTTATTGGTCAATAGGCAAGTTACGGAAAAAGTAATTAGACCTTGGATAAGTTCCATAAAAAAAATCCAAACTTTTTTGGTTTCACCATGAGTACCAGAGTTCAATAAACCTTAGTTCAGTTAGACATTTGTTAATTTTAGGCTTGAAAATGCCCGGTCGCAAGCTTCGCAGCTCCATCACCTCTGCCCAACTAATATATGAAACCTAATCTGAGCCAAAAGGAAAACCTCTTTGGAGTCTTGATTCCAATTTTGTTTTTAACTATATATTCATTTCTTTTCTTTTCAAATATAAGACTACAACTTGATTTTGCCTTTTGTATTTCCTTGCCCTTCTTAACATGAAGGATTGTGAGCCGGATTCGAGTCACAGTCTTAACATTTTGGCCGTCTCTAACCCCTACCTGAATTGCAGGCCAGAAGCCTCCAATCGTTAATGGATTTTGGATAACTATTGACGGTTCTTCCAGTTTCCAAACTGGTAAGGCTCTTTTTGCCTCGTTACCTGTTCGTTAAATTCTGTGATGTAAATAATATGATACTGATTTACAATTCAACATATATGGCCAATTATTGACCACAAATTAGAAGGGAGAAAGAAACGAGAACATCTATTTTTTGTATTCCTTGCTCAACATTAATCCGGAGAGCGAAGAAAAAATGTGCAAGATAACTGTACCATTGAGCATATATAATTAGAATGTCACTTAGTATAAGCGAAGTCTTTTTTTTTTTTTAATTTGAGTTGTCCCTCCTAATTGGATATGGAGATCTATTTTATATGTTTTTGAACATTTATGTAAAAAATTTTATATTCAACATAAGATATAGCTATTTTAATAAAAAGATAGAGAAAAAATAATTGAATATGAAGAAAATAACATTTAATCAAAAAATAAAAAAGAAAAAAGAAATTAAAAGAAGCTAGAAATTAAAAATGTGAAGGAATAAGGTATAATAGAATAAAAATATAATAAAATATAAAAAGAAAGAAAATATAGTAGAATAATATCTAAAAAATAAAGTATTGAAAATTTTAGCAAAGAAAAGAAAATAAAAAATCCGGAGTAAAAGAAAACAATAAAAAATAAAGAGAGAATTGAAACGAAGAAATGTAAAAAATTTGTACAAAAAGCAAACAAATAACCTTAAAGTATGTAAAGTAGAATTGGAAAAACAATTGATAAAAATATGGAGAAAATTCAAAATAAAAAAGTAATAAAAAAATAAAAATCCAAAAGGAAACAAAAGACTAATAAAAAAAGGTGATTGAAAGAACCTTATAAATAAATTATATTTAAAAAACAAGAAAGGGCATGAAAAATAAAATAAAATAATAGGTAAAAAAGAACAAGAGATATGAAAAAAATAAAAATATAAAAAGATAAAAAGTAGAACAAGATCATTAGACAAGGAGAAAAAAGAAAGAAAGAAATTAAAAATAAAAAAGAATAAAAAAGAATAAAATCTTTAAAAAGGAAAAGAAGGTATTTATAAAAATAGAAAATAAAATAAAATAAAGCTTCTAAAAAAATTAAAAGAAAGAATAAAAATGTTGAATGATATAGAAAAAGAAAGAAAGAAACTTTTTTATAATGGACTACTACGTAGCTTGTACTGGGAGAGAAATTGGTTTCATTGAATGGTACATTTTTAATCGGATTCCATAGAGCTTATTCATGAACAAAGTCACTTTTCCAAATCTTTTTTTTAAAAAAACTCAGTCGTTGGGAAATTAGAACTCAATGGATACAGTGAGTACATTTATTGCGATTTAAAAAAGATCTCGATGAAATACAATAAGAACATTAGATAGAGCTAATTAACAAACAAGACAATTGAAAAATAATTTATATTACTCAAATTTGGAGATATATTTAAATTGCCAAATTTATCGTGAGGTCCGCTGAGGAGTTGCAAGGAATAGAATATGTTTTAGGGTTTTTTATGTTTGAGATTCAAGAAGTTTGAAGGTTATTAAGTTTTTTGCAAGTTTCGAGTTTAGAGGAGGCTTTTAAGATTAGGAATAAGGATTTCAAAGGGCTGGGGGGGGGGGCAGGGAATGGGAATTCGAGAGATTAGGGAATGGGGCCGAGCGAAGGTCTTCTTCTTTTCTTTTTTCTTCGGAGAGAGGTCGAGAGCTAAGTGACAGGGGGGAGCTCAAGGTAGTGGGAACACCAACCGAACAAGGTAAATGGACTCATACCTGCCAGTTCTAGCATTATTGTTAATGGGATAGTCATATGTCATCTAATGTGCGTGTATACATGTATATTATGTGCTTGTACATGTATATATATGTGTGTGTACATGTATATGTGTGTGTTTTTGTGTGCGTACATGTATATGTTTGTGTACATATAGAATAACCATCATATAAAGATTTTTTTGAATCATTTTTCAAGCTCTCGAACAAGTGGGCGATTCGTAAAGTTTTTTCTACATCATGGATCATGTCTTTTAATTGATCACCCTCACTACAATCGACTTCTTCTCTTTCATCATATCTTCTATTATTTGAAATAATGAGTATATCTTCTCTTACACTCTCACCATGCCATATCCATCTTGTATAACTTTGATCAATCCTATAAACGATTAAATTGTCTCTTAATAATTTAACTATAACTTTATCAAGGCAACCACATTTTATGCACGAAAACTTATAACGATTATGTTGTCCCAGAGGCCCATCATTCTAGTTTTAATGATGATTAACTCATGTAGTTATAGTTTACTAATAATATTGTGATATTTAGTTTCAGATATTTGATCAAGATTTTAGTAGGTTTTTAACTTCAACAAAGGAGCTTTGGAGCTTTCACATGTTGATTCAAGAGCTCGCACATCAAAATCGCATCTCATTGGATCGTGTTTGGATCGAGTCAACTTAGAGAAGGAATTCTACAAGAAGATCTTGTTTTGTGTAGTTTAGTTTTTTTAGATCTTGTGTAAAGGTAGATGGTATTGATATACTCAAGTTCACACACACACACACACACACACACACACACACACACACACACGAGTTTAAAGTTTATTGGTTTCGGTTTTCGGTTTAACCGGATTTTAGATTTCATGTCAAAAACATAAATAAATATATATATATATCTTATATGTATACTGAATTCTATCCATATACAATATGCTTCAAAATTGTTTTAATATCATTTTTTTGTAATTTATACAAGTTTGGAGAAAACGGTTTTCTATTTTAAAAATTCAAGTTTTGAAAAATACCGATTTTTGTATAAAGCCTAATATTATATCACAAAAATGGTTCAAATAGTTTGTAATATGCGTTGAATTTTAGTAACACATATTTGTATTTTAAAGATCTTAAAAGAACTTATTTTTGTAAAATTTTTGTGATTTTATGGGATTTAATTGAAATCAAAATACCTAAGTTTTAAATCCTAAACATCCTAGCCAGACTGCTCTAGCGCTCGACCGGACCAAGAGTCGGTCGACCGTCAACGTCGACCGATGTGAACGGGACGTGCACAAAGGCCAGCCATTCGGCAGGTCGACCGCTCAGTCGACCGACTGAAAGCCCCCACTCTCGGGTGGGGGCCGGTCGACTGGGCGGTCGACCTTTGGCTTTGGTCTGGTCGACCAGGCGGTCGACCGGAGGCACAACGGTCATAAAAATGATCGTTGGTCGGTCAACCGGGCGGTCGACCGGAAGGGCATTTCTGCCCTTTCCTGGCTGCCAACGGGCATATTTTTGGAGGGTTATAAATAGCCCCATCCTTGACTGATTTCACTAAGAATTTGAAGAGTAAATTTTCTTACCTTTATAAGTGTTTTAGTAAGAAATTCTCAAAGAGTTTTTGGGTTAAAAAGATCTATCTTTATTTTTGGTTTCAAGGGTTGAAAAATTCAAAGAAAAATAGAGTATTTGGCATATTGGTTTTGATCTTCATTTCTATCTTATTGTAGTTGTTTTCCTAAGTATTTTTCTTTGTGATTTGTTTTCCAAACACCTTGTATTCTCACACTTGAGCTATCATATCTATCCTATCTATAGGATCTAGTTTTTGTGAGAAAATTGGTTTGTGGTTTGTTGAGACCATCAAGAGTTGTAACCCTTTCTTTTGCTATGGCTTTGTGCCTTTCCCTTAAGTGTAGAGGAGGTTGTGTAATTGGATTTGTTGGTATCCCTCTAAGTGTAGAGGTGATTGTTGTTTGGCTAAGTGCCCATCCCTCTAAGTATAGAGGTGATTGTTGTTGAGCCTTGCCTCTTGTGTAGAGATTGTGTCTGTTAGAGAGAGGAATTGTGTACTCCTATTTGTATTTACCCAAATCCTCAGTGGAGGTTCCCTGTGTGGGAAGTCCGGTGTGGACGATTTAGTGAAAATCCTTCTATGTGAAGGCGGGGACGTAAAGTAGTGGCTCGAACCTCGAAATATATCTTTGTTTTTGAGATTGATCCACTATCTCTAAACTCTCTCTCTTTTATATCTTGCATTGATTCATATTGTTCATATCATATATGCTTAATATTGTTTGTGTGCCTCACTTGTGTTGAACCAAGAGAGCTTTACATAACACCTCAACTCTTATTTAGAGGATTTAAAGGAGATAGTCCAGAGCCCTTTTCTGAAAATTCAGCTACACTTTTTGGTTACACTAAGTGTGTTACAATTTATTTTTAATTTCATATTATTTGTCATTAGATTAGCCATACACCTATTCATCCCCCTCTAGGTGTACTTTTAATTGGTATCAGAGCTACGCTCCTGATATTAGGTTTAACCACCTAAGAGTGAGATCTTGGTTAGCTAATCTAGTTTTGCATTTGTACACTTATTTGTTTGCACACACTCATAGATTTCATGACCCCTCCTATGTTTGATGTTTCTAACATCGATATATGTAAGCTTAAGATGAGTATATACCTAAAAATCCTAGGAATGCATGTTTACCTTGCTACTACTAAGAAATCCTATCTTGATAATAACAAGCATATAGAGGTCAATGCACAAGCCCTAGAGGCACTTAGATGCACTCTTAACAAAGAATATTTATGTATAGTTTCTCATTGTGATTCTGCTTTTGCAGTGTGGAACACTTTGACCTCTCTCGCGCTTCAAACGACAAAATATGTGCAGGAGGAATCTAGTGGAGATGAGTCTGACCAACATTGCTACATGGTCCAAGGGAATGACTCCCTTGAGGTAAACTCAGATACTCAATTAGATGATAGTGCTAATTCTTCTAGTAATGATTATGTTGATGATGATGCTTTAAATGAAGAGCTATCTATTGTATGTGAAAACCTAGTAGAAAAATATAAACCCTTGAAAAAGAAAAGCTTTAAACTAAAGGAAGAAAATAAGGATTTATTTTCTAAACTTAACATGGCTTTGCAAGAAAGGGATGAGATTTCAAATGAAAGGGATTCATTGAAATCCCAACTTGATCTTGACTTAAATGAAAAGAAAATCTTAAAAGGTAAAAATAATTGTGATGAAGTTTTGAAGAAAAATGAAGTTCTATCTTCAAAACTTGTTTTTATTTTAAAAGAAAATGATTCTTTGAAAAACAAAATTGTTTCTATTTCAAAAGAATTGGATTTGATTTCTAATAAAAATAAATCTTTGAAAAATGATTTAGATTCACATATTTGCCATGCTTCACCATCTAGTATACCTATTGCATGCTCTTCTTCTTATAACATTAAAAATGATATATGTGCTTTAAAGAATAGTGTTGATTGTTTGGGCTCCACTTTGAGCCAATATGCCATGAACCATACACGATTAGAATTCATGTTTCACAAGAAACGTGCTCCTCCTATGCATGCACACAAACCACAGCATACACATGCTTCTCACGTTCATACACATAACACCATGTATGCTCATGTGTATACTTGTACACATTGTGGATGTAAGGGTCACCTTGCAAAATTTTGTTATGATAGACTAAATGACTCAAATTTTGCAAATAAGTTTGTTTGGGTTAGGAAAGGTACTAACCCCTATGGACACAATAGAGTATGGGTACCAAAAGCCACTCCTATGTTATTTGATGTAGGTGTGGGCTCTCACTTAACGTGAGGGCATTGGTGCCTTGAGGTGAATGCGTTCCGAGCTATATGGTGACACTTTTGGAGGCATCACTTTTAAGGAAAGTTTGATGGAGGACTACCATGGTTTGGAGATATAGAGATGTGCCCTAATGGTTTTGGTGACTATCTCTAATTTCTTATTTGTTTACATGCTTTTAAATTATTAATTTTTAGCATGTGTTAGTTTTTTCATGATTGTTATTAAATGTCATGTTATTTAGACTTATGACATATATGTATAGTGATTGAGGTACACCCATATACATATGGATCTATATTTTGTGTTCTCACTATAATCTAACTATTATGTATATCAAAACTCTAAAACATGTACATTTACATAATGATCATATTGGTTATGTTTTATTTTATGCTTCATGTTTTGATTACTTGTTTAGATGTAGTTTTCATTAAAACTTGTGTATATACTTGTACAGCTAATGAGCCAAATTTGATTCTTGTATGTTTGTGCCTAATTGCTCATATTGTACCCATTAGATGTACTAGTATAGCCTAGTTTTGATGATTCTCACATTTCAACTTGTACTCCCTATTTTTGGATATGTTTTAAACAAAAATGTATTTAGCTTCATGTAAATGGTAATTTTGTTAAAACTATTGGATATATATGTATACCCTTGAGTCACTTGCCTTCATGCAAATTCTACTATAGACTCAATTGTGTTTGGGATATATATGTATACTTATAGTTTAGACAAAATATACATATACCTTGAAGCCTATTTAGTTTTAATGATTTTCATATTTTTGGTAAGGAACTTCATTTGAACTTGAATGCCCTATTTCCATGATTTTGTTAATTACATGATTTTTTACACTTTATATTTGATATTTACTCATGATTTGTTTCCATGAGCTTATATGAGCTTTATTGCTAATTGAGTGTTAATGATTGTGTGATTTACATGTTTTCATGGATATATTCTTGTTTTATTCCTTACTTGAAGGATTTCATACTAGTTTTCAAGATTATCATAAAACTAGTTGCGTATTTTTTCATTTTAGAAGAGTTTTTCAAACTTGTTAAAATTATTTTCAAATTCTATTTTTTGAAAACCCCTTCCATCTAAGGGCGGATGGATGGGCGACCATGCCTTCTATGCCTAATTGAAAATCTATTTAAACATGCGCATGAAAGGGAGATAATTATGAGTTATACACTTGATTCTCATTATATTTTCAATTGGTATCACAATTGATATTTCTTGTTTACTCATATTTTATTTTCTATATGTATGCTTCAAACTTCAAATAGTATCAATTTCGATTGATATTTACATTTTCATACATATAAATGTGATTTGATTGTGCTTACAATATCTTTACATCTTAAAACACAAATTATGTTTATGCTAAGCTTGATTTACTTCATAATGTCAATTATTTTTCAATTGGTATTTTATACAAGTTTATGCATTATTTTTAGTGGTATTTCATAAAGGGAGAGAAAATTCATATTTTATCTTTCAATTGGTATCTTTCAATCGATTTTATTTTCAATTCGTATCTTACTCCTATTCTTTATGATGAAAAATACTTTGTTTTGGTATATGCTAACATTTTCAATATTGGTATTATGTTTCATTTTAAATTGGTATCTATATTGATATGAGTTATGTTTACCTAAAACAATTTGGTTTTTACTTTAAATTGGTTGTTACTTTCAATTGGTATCAAGATTTCCAATATAAATATATATTTCAATTGGTATCAAAAACGTACAATGTGTCATTTTCTATTGGTATCAAAAAAATTTACAAGACATTTTAAATTGGTATCAAGATATTTTCAATTGGTATCTTTTAGTATCTTAAAATTTTGTTTACTTTCAATTGGTATCTAAAAAATGTTTTGTTTATTTTCAATTGGTATCATAATGTTTCGATGTATACCTTATCATAAATTGATAAATTTTTCAATTGGTATCTTAATGTTTTGATATGTATTGCTTATATTATAAGCAAGGAAAACTTAACATCTTCTCTATGTATATATTCATGTTGAGTGCATCTCATATTGAGGAGATTGACCTCCCTTCTTTATGTCTTACACGTGTGTAGAGGGAGCCTCACATCTCCTTTTATACATTATATATTATGCGTTATGTGATTAGGGTTTAGTCATCCCTTCTCATATAATGCATGTATCCAGGGGGAGTTAACTTTACGTCTCTCTTCTTCATGAATGTATATCGCATATACATCCTTCTTGTTTGATTTGACAAAAAGGAAATTTTTTTTTGAGTTATTTATGCCCCTTTGTTGATGATTTAACAAAAAAGGAGAGAGAAATTTGGAGTTTTATATATGCATGTTTATATCATTTATATGCATGTTTATTTTTTTTCAATTGGTATCAGAGCATATATGTTTTGTTTATGAAAAAATTATTCTTCATTTATGCATATATGTGTTATTTGTATTATGTATTCATTGAATATCTTATTGTTTATTGATATGCATGAGTTAAGGGAGAGCTTCTATGAAGCTTAACTCTAATCCTTGCATATATAACTCCATGAGCTTTGTCATCATCAAAAAGGGGGAGATTGTTGGCTCAGAAGCCAATCACTCTAGTTTTGATGATGATTAACTCATGTAGTTATAGTTTACTAATAATCTTGTGATATTCAGTTTTAGATATTTGATCAAGATTTTAGTAGGTGTTTAGCTTCAACAAAGGAGTTTTAGAGCTTTCACATGTTGATTCAAAAGCTGCGCGTCAAAGGTCGCATCTAACACTCGGTTGGAGTCAAGCTCATTGGATCGTGTTTGGATCAAGTCGACTTGGAGAAGGAGTTCTACAAGAAGACCTTGGTTTGTTTATTTTAATTTGTTTGGATCTTGTGTAAAGATAAATGGTATTGATATGCTCAAGTTCACACACACACACACACACACACACACATACACGAGTTTAAAGTTTATTAGTTTCGGTTTTCGGTTTAACCGGGTTTTGAATTTCATGTAAAAAACATAGATATATATAATATATATATATATATATATATATATATATATATATATATATATATATATATATATATATATATATCTTATATGTATACTGGATTCTATCTATATACAATATGCTTCAAAGTTGTTTCAATATCATGTTTTTGTAATTTATACAAGTTTGGAGAAAACGGTTTTCCATTTCAAAAATTCAAGTTTTGGAAAATACCGATTTTTGTATAAAGCCTAATTTCATATAACAAAAATGGTTCAAATAGTTTGTAATATGTGTTGAATTTTAGTCACACATATTTGTATTTCAAAGATCTTAAAAGAACTTAGTTTTGTGGAATTTTAGTGATTTTATGGGATTTAATTGGAATCAAAATACCTAAGTTTTAAATCCTAAACATCCCAGCCAGACTACTCTGGCGATCGACCGGAGCAGGAGTGGGTCAACCGTCACGGTCGACCGATGTGTACAGGACGTGTACAAAGGCCAACCATTCGGCCGGTCGACCGCTCAGTCTGCCGACTCAAAGCAACCCACCGGTCAATCGTTGGCTTTGGCCCGGTCGACCGGGCGGTCGATCGGAGGCACAACGGTCACAAAAATGACCGTTGGCTGGTCGATCGGAAGGGCATTTTTGTCCTTTCTGGACTGTCAATGGGCAGATTTTTGGAGGGTTATAAATAGTCCCCTCCTTGGCTGATTTCACCAAGAATTTGAAAAGTAAATTTTTTCTTCTTTATAAGTGTTTTAGCAAGAAGTTTTCAAAGAATTTTTGGGTTAAAAAGATCTATCTTTATTTTTGTTTTCAAGGGTTGGAAAATTTAAAGAAAAATAGAGTATTTGGGATATTGGTTTTGATCTTCATTTCTATCTTATTGTACTTGTTTTCCCAAGTATTTTTCTTTATGATTTATTTTTCAAACACCTTGTATTCTCAAATTTGAGCTATCATATCTATCCTATCTATAGGATCTAGTTTTTGTAAGAAAATTGGTTTGTGATTTGTTGAGACCACCAAGAGTTGTAACCATTTCTTTTACTTTGGCTTTGTGCCTTTTCCTCTAAGTGTAGAGGAGGTTGTGCAATTGGATTTGTTGGTATCCCTCTAAGTGTAGAGGTGATTATTTTTTGGATAAGTGCCCATCCCTCTAAGTGCAGAGGTGATTGTTGTTGAGCCTTGCTTCTTGTGTAGAGATTGTGTTTGTAGGAGAGAGGAGTTGTGTACTCCTATTTGTATTTACCCAAATCCTCAGTGGAGGTTCCTTATGTGGGAAGTCCTGTGTGGACTATTTAGTGAAAATCTTTCTGTGTGAAAGCGGGGATGTAGAGCAGTGGCTCGAACCTTGAAATGTATCTTTGTGTTTGCGATTGATCCACTATCTTTAGACTCTCTCTCTCTCTTTTATATCTTGCATTGATTCATATTGTTCGTTGTAAGGTTCACCTAGAGGGGGGGTGAATAGGTGAAGGCTAATCTAAAGGTCACTTAATGATGAATGATGCAAATAATGCGGAAGCTAAAAACAATTATGACCTAATTAAAACTTTTACACTAAACACTATGTATAACACAAGAGTGTTGCCGAATTCCCCGTGAAGGGCTCTGGACAAACTCCTCTAGATTCCCCTTGAATGGGTTGAGGTGCCGCGTTGGCTCTCTTGGTTGAATACAAGTGTTAGCAAACAATCCCACGCAAGTATATCAATATGAGCACAAATGAATATATCAAGCATATAAAGATAGACAATAATAGTATGCAAGATATAAAAGAGACAAAGAGAGAGAGAGAGTGAGCAATCGCAAACACAAGGGTATGTTTCGAGGTTCGAGCACACTTGCTCTACATCCCCGCCTTCGACACACGAAGGATTTCCACTATGCAAGATCCCAATGGATCTCTCCTCGGTGCCGCAACACCTACAAGCCCTCGTACTCCCTAGTCCCGTACACACGCAAGCCCACCGGCTCGCCGAGGCCGCACCTCAATCACGAGTTCGCACCCGAACCCGAAAACACCAAGTCCTCACTAGGACCCAAACAATCGCGAACACAACCGCCCGCCTCCTCAAAGGAACAAAGATGAACTTTGGTGATCACAACTCTTGATCACCTAAAATCCTCTCACAACAAATCCCTATAGGTAGATATAGCAATGGAAAGCTCAAGTGTTATGTGAGAAAAACAAAGATGAAAGCTATGGTGAAAAACTCAAGAAATCTCTTTTAAACACTCTTGATAAACTCTCCTTTTAATTGGAAGTATTGGCTCTAATTTTGTGGAGAAAAAACTCTGGAATGAATGGGAAAAACTGGCTCTAAGAGTCTCCAAAATCTTGTTACTAAACAGTCCACAAACCCCCAAATATATAGGCTGTCAAAAACTAGCCGTTGGGGCTTTGTCAGAACTGCCGGTCGACCGGTGCGGTCGACCGCCAACGGTCGGATTTCTGACCGTTGGAGCCACGGTCGACCGCCAGGGTCGACCGACCCACTGGAGCTGAGAGTCCAACTCTCTGTCGGTCGACCCGTGCGGTCGGCCGAACTTTCCAGAGAGCTCTGCTCTCTGGAGCGGTCGACCGGCACGGTCGGCCGTCCTCCAGTACGCAAAGGCGTGCACGTTTGTGCACGTCGGTCGACCGGTCCGGTCGGCCGACTTCAGGATTAGTCAACTTATAAAGGTTACTAGTCGACTTATCCGAAGCCTGAAACAGTTTTCTGGGATTAAAAAGTTAGTCTTTTTGGCTCAAATAAAATCCCATAAAATGCTTAAAAATCTACAAAAATAGTTTAACCAATATACTTTGATAATCAAACATGCTTGCACAAAATCAAGGTATGTTATAAAAGATTGGACTATTTTTGTAACTAGAAAATATTTGGCTCATGATAAAAACTGTATTTTCCAAAACATGTTTTCCAAAACATATTTTTCCAAATCTTCATCAAATACAAAAACAAGATATACTTTTAAGGCATAGTGTGTATGGATATGATCCACTACACAATTATAATGAAATATCTATGTTTTTGTCATAAAGCTCTAAACTTGGTTTTGGTTAAAAGATAAGTACATGAGAAACACCAAACACCAAACTTGTATTTTCCAAAATGAAAAAAATCTTTTCTAAACTAAAAAATCTTTTATGAAAACAATTCTATCAAGAGTGTGTGTGCATGGTATACTTGAGCAATCCACCAACTATCTATCCTTTACATTTTACTCTAAAACAAAAACAAAATCTTATACCTAGACACAAGTCTTCATCTTCTTGAAGTCTTCACTTGAAGGCTTCTCATCTTCTTGACTTGGTCCAAGCTTGATCCAAAAGCTCCTTGGATCACACCGTACTAGCTCCAAATCTTGACATTTTATCCTTTGTTGAGCTATGCACCTACTAAGATCTTGATAATGAATCTGTCACTATTTAAACACAAGATCATTAGTAAACATAACTTCATGAGTTGATCATCATCAAAACTAGGGTGATAGGCCTTTGGGCCAACATTCGTATCATATATGTTTGGTATTATTTGTGTGTCTCACTTGTGTTGAACCAAGAGAGCTTTACATAGAACCTCAACTCTTATTTAGAGGAATTTAGAGGAGATAGTCTAGAGCCCTTCACCGGAAATTCGGTTACACTCTTTAGTTACACTAAGTGTGTTGCAATTTATTTTTAATTTCGCATCATTTGTCATTAGATTAGCCATACACCTATTCACCCCCCTTAGGTATACTTTTAGATTAGGATTAACGACATGCTCATTAACAAACTTAATGAACTCCTCTACACCATTCTCATATTCGGTAGTTAGCCTATTAGCATACATCCTTTTCTGATCCATATTTACCTAGTGTCGACATAAAAAAAACTGAATTAACAACAACATATATAATATGTAAAAAGTTCAAATTGGTAGTCTAATTATAATTCTTCTTCTTTTTTTATTTTTCTTTTGTTCATATTTTTGATGAGCTCAGTTCTTATGATTACAATTTTTTCTTTTCTACATGCCTTCATTTTTCTTTTCTACATACACACATTAATTTTTCTACATACACTACATGCACACATGCACGCATGCACCACCACCTACACCACACACACATCACACATCACACACACCACCATACATACACGCCCCCTACCACCCACACTCACACCGCGTGCATGCGCCCCTGCCACACAGTCATCACACACGTTACTATCACCATCACCACTACAACCATACAATTTTATTAAGTCAAAGATGTGTGTTCTCTCTATTTTCAATATTCATATCGAAATTTTAATATTAAAAAAATCTATTTTTTATGTCAAGAAAGTAAAGAATTGTAAAGGAAAAAATGCCCTAACCTTCTTCTAGATCTAGAAGTGGATCCGAGAGCGGTAATGGCGACAACAACATTGGAGACAGTTGGATTGGCCGAGAGCGACGTTGGCTGAGATCCACAAATAATGTCAATAGGAGGGAGAGAAGACAGGAGGGTATGAGAGTGACACGAGAGTTTCAGCTGAGCTCCACAAATGGCGGCAATATGGGGAGAGAGAGACGACGACCGAGATCCACGAATGGCGGTGAGGGCTTGAAAGGAGCACGGAGAGACGTCGCGTGTAGTTGCATCGGAGAGGGAGGGGGAGGGAAGAGAGGGGGGGTTAGACTGAGATAAAACGTTGGCGGGATTTTCAATTATCTTTTACGATGGTTCTTCAAAGAACCGTAGTAAACTAATATATTATAGAAATTATTTTAATAACTGACGTAAAAGATCTAAAGACAAAATTGTGTATTTTTATCAAATTTTAAAATTGTCACCGCAGTTTCATGCACATCAACTTTTACGGCGATTCTTCAAAGAACTGTCGTAAAACTTATATTACAACAGTTATTTTAATAACCGACGTAAAAGTTCCAAAGGCGAAATTGTATATTTTTCATCAAATTTCAAATTGTCACCGACCTTTGATGCTACTTCAGTTGTGACTCAAACTAAGGTGAAATGGGTGACATGAAAGCCCTTTCTTTTGTAGTGATTGTCTCAAATTCCTTGAGTGATTAAAGAGGAATATGACAAAAAAAGAGAGCTTAGTCTTACATGATTTAAAATCAAAGATTATTAAGTGTTTAAATATGATTAGATTTTAGAGTCCAAAAGTGGTTTCCCCCGTTGTGGTCATATAAATTATAAGCATATTTAACGCTTCCATCGGATTAATGGGCCTATCGTCTTTGCTTGGCTTAGGCACAAATTAATGATATATTCTTTCGGGAATCAATTACACGCCTTTTCCGAGTTCGGTAATATATTTTGTTATATACAATTTTAAAAGTCAAAGTTTCTACTTTCACACTTTTTATTCTATGTCTATTTCTAACTCAAATTGTATCCTCAAATCCTACTTCCTTTCTCATCTTTTCTTATCTGGTTCCTGATTGAAAAACTTATCCAGTTAGAGATTCTTAACTCAAATTGTATCCACAAATTCTCAACACAATGCATGCATTTATCGTAACTCAAACCGTACCTCTAATTGTTTTCTCACGCTAACATAATTTTAACTTAAGTTAAAAGTCTAACTCTATTGTGTGTTGTTTTGTTTGACAAAAGGTTGAGAAGAAGAATTAATTAAGATGATAGATTAAATTAGATAATTCATTGTAAATGAAGAGATAAAGAAAAAAAGTTAAATTGGTCAGCTCACTGTAAAAAGAATTCGAATAATTTTGTTCTTAGTTGATTATTTGAATGAGATAAGGGTTTAGCAAACTCTTATGTAAATTGAAAGATAATCCTTTGGTCCAGAACCAAGAGATGAACATGGTTGTTAACCCTCCAAACTGAGAGGTTAGCTGCCCTTAATCAACTCTTCAGTAAAGATTATTTAAAATTTTACCACTGTTTAACACTCAGTTTATAAAAGGGTAAGATATAAATTTGATCTATTTAGACTCTTCAAATAGATATACTTAGATCTGAATTCTATAAAAAAGAAGAGAAAAAATTAAAACTCTGATTTTTTGTGTGTAAATTATTTTTATATGAGTCCGGTTCAAATTAAATATTTTAGATAAAAATTAGGCCTGAATTCTATTCGAATCTAATACTTTAGATCTGAATCCAGCAAAATCTAATTCTGGCCCAGAGTTTCAAGCTGAATGTGATAATATGTCAAATATCAAATCCACGTTTGTTTAGTCTCCACAAATGCTGGTCCCCTCACACATGCATGGTCTGGAAATCATATTTTCGCCTTTTTGGAAACAGTGTCACACAACAGGATTTGACAGGAACCTTCAAGGAACCAACCCGACACTTCACGTAAATTTGCTCGATACCGACGACCAAATCGTACAGCGAAATTATTGTCACTACAACCAAAACAACTGCAAATTAACTCAAGTTTCTTACATCAAGATGTAGCTCATGCATTTACGCCGGAGGAATCGCCGGTCACCAGTATCTTCATCATGTTCCCATTAATCCCTCGACGAAGATCGGTACGAACTTCTCCATTTCGTATTTCGGAAGGACTAATCCGACCTCGATCCCTCCCTTCTCGTCTCTCGTCTCCGCCAGTGACAGAGCGCCCGTCCGTTCAATCGAGACCAGCTCCACCTTCCTCGCCCTCCCCCACCCGAAATCCACCTCGTAGATGCCCAGCTTCGGCGACCCAGCAACGGTCAGAGCCCTCTTCGACGCGTAGTCAGCCACGTTCTTGATCCAATTCTCGGCCGCCTTGAACGCGCCCCCATCCTTTTCCAATCCCTTGATCACTCTCCATATCGCTTCGGCCGCGACCGCCGTGCCGTTTTCTTGAATCAGGTCTTCCCTCTTCGCCTCGACGCAGCAAATGCCGAGGCAGTTGCCGAAATAGGCGGCGGGCAGCGGCGGGTCGTGGCGAGGCCTGCAGCCGGTCACGAACCCGAAGTGTTCCGTCTTCTTGCTAGAATCGCCTCGCGCCTTGATCAGGCACGCCCAAGTGTACCCGCACGCCAGCGAGTACGGTGAGCATTTCATCGACGTCTTGCCGCCGAGCTTGTCAAGCTGGTCTCGGCCGAACACGAATGTGGCCCTCACTGTGTCAGGACGCCCGTAGAGGTCCCAAGCTTCGAGGCTCTCGTCCACATCGAGCAGTTGCAGGTCCTTCAAGAAAATGCTCTCAAGTCCTCTGGGGTCGCTGATCGCAGACCGATCATAGGACGGGAGATGAATTGTCGCCGAACTTGCACCGAAACAGCAAATCGAAGCCCATGTTTTCATGAAGCTAGTGTAGGTCGAGCCATCGGCAACTCCGTGATGCACTGTGGTGCCGACAGCAATCCCTGCATTTGGGAATACCGTCACTTGCACCGCAAGAACTGCAGTTCTGTCTTCCAACGAGACGAGCAGAGGAACCAAGGGATGAAACTTGCTGGCATCGCGAGCAATATGGTTCTCCGATAGCTCGTAAAAGCTAGCATTGCTGACAGCAACGGAGAAGTGAACGGAATCATCAACGGAACAAAGTATCTGCGGTTTTTGGTCAGTGACCTGCAGGATTCCGGCTAGTGGGTAGAAGTGGTGGAGAGCGAGGGCCAGTGAGCGCTTGAGATTGGGGAGCTCGCAGTCGAAGAATTGGGATTTTGGGTACGGGTAGTCGTAGAAGAAGAGGCGCTGCACCGGAGGGAGGCGGAGGAAGACGAGGTCGAAGAAAGTGAGGGGGAGGGAGGGATGGAGAGAAGCTGGGGGAGGGAATGGTGGGATCTGGCATTGCTCGGTGATCTTGAGCTTGTGCGCGGCAGGTGCCATGGCCAAATTTGGGTAGTAGAGATTAGTTGGAGCTTTAATTTTGTGTCTAACTTCTCTGCAACTCACTGATGTTATTGGTTGATGATTTATAGAGAGGAGAGGAGAAAGGAAATGCCTTGGGATGTGATTTTTTTTCACACAAAATCTTCACAGATGGAGATTTGAAGGAACCGCGAGTATTTTTCTTTTAACGTTTTCCTTCTTTTTTCTCTTATCTTTGTCGGTTACGGATAGTTTAACACTGCATGTGTTCCTCGCTCGAGGATGGGCTCACTGTTTATCAAGTGATGACAGCCAACACTCAAAATAAGTAGAATTTATATCATTATCGATACTACTGACATGCAGAAGAGTCCTATTGTTTTGATGCATAAATATATGGGTGGGTTAGCGAACCAGCAAGCATAAAAATTGTTTATAATTTCACTCAGCACAAGGCCCTTTTTTGTTTAGACCAATCTCTCACCAAGTTTTCGTTTCATAATCACACATAAACAAAATAGAATTTTTATATAGCTCAGCATAACTGAAGCGGTATCACCTCTTCCTTTTTTCTGTTGTGAGTTAGAATCTCTTCATATGCATAGAGGGCGTGGAGATCTTTTTGACTAAATTAATTTGCCAAGTGTACAGCGTGGAATATCATGCAACTAACTCAATTTCACAGTGCACAAAGAGATTTTTGACATAATTATACAGCCGCTAGACTTCACGAGGTACAGAGGCTTATGCCACGGCTCGACCTTATGACATACAAATAGGGGTGTCATCGGATCGGATACGGATCGGATATTATCTCTACCATATTCATATCCGCACCCAACCTTCGGATACGGATACGGATACGGATATTGGCGGATGTGAAAAAATGATATCCGTATCCGCCAAAATCGGATATCAGATATAAATCGGATATTAGCGGATCGGATGCGGATACTAATCGGATATGTTAAAAATGGATATGGTTAAAGATAAATTAAATATAAATACTTATATTACTTTTATCTCATCTACTACAATATTAAATGTGATACATATTATGATATTATTGTGTACATATCAATACATTCATCGTATTCATTGTCATTTGACTTCTATAACAATAGATTACACGTCCTCCGGTGCTAAATGCCGATTCGGATGCCATGGTTGATGTCGAAATACTCAAAATATCATGTGGTGCTCTTACAAGAATCGAATACTTTTCACTATTACTTTTCACCAACTCAAAATATCAAAATTTAATACCTTATTTCATTGAAGAATAGTCTTCTCCATACCAATATCATTATGAAGCACGAAACATTCGGATATCGGATCGGATACGAATAAGATATTACTTTTACCATATCCGTATCCGCACCTACCTTTCGGATACGGATACGGATACGAATATTGACGGATGTGAAAAAATGATATCCGTATCCGGATTGGAGGCGGATTCGGATGCGGATATCCGCGGATAATCCGTATCCGGTGGCACCCCTACATACAAAAGCCACTACATCACTAGACATGACTAGTGAGGTTACATACATTTTCAATAAAGTTTGGGGGCTTAAGATGTAAGCTTACAGCCTTTTGTAAAAGAAAACAAAAAGAAAAAAAAATGTCTATAGTCTCTACTTTTCAGAAAAGGAAAAAAAAGGGAAAATCCCGGGCAGAGGTTAAGAATGTAAGAGCACAAATATCACTTTAATACGCTAGGTCTGACAACTAATCAAGATCATTGATCTAATTGGTCAAGTCGGTGAATATCAGAGGGAGGTTTTCTGTTAAATAGAACGTTCCTTAATTACAAAATCACATTTCAATTCTCTTTCTTAGTTAAAAACCAATTAGACTGGAATTAGTTAGTCTCAATATATAATCAAATATATTCACAGTAATATTTATAAAATAAATATTCCAACACCCCTATAAAAAGAACATTAGATCAATTATAAAGTATATGGAGTGAAGTACGCATATAACGAATATGCTTAAGATAATTATGTCCCCCGCTACGTTGCAACGGGTTACTGGACACTGGTCTCTCAAGATACAACACTCATTCACGGTATTTGGATATCACTATCAAATCACCGTATAGTCGAAGCTTAGTTAATCAGTGCCTTCACTAATTGGAATTTCAAAGTTTGGATCAAGATAAATTTCAGAGAGAATATTTGCCTTAATATGGAGGAATATTCACTGCAAAAAAGGGGGACGAGAGAGAGAGAGAGAGAGAGAGAGAGAGAAGAATTTATGTCTTAAGAAAACATAGATTATGAAACAAATTCTGAACTTCTGATCTTCTTCAAATTTTCTTTTGTGTTTCTTTTCTATTGTATGCTCTGTGTTAGAATGATAGAGAGGAGTATTATAGCGCTTCTTGGAATCCGTTGGAGGGGAATATTGCGATGGTTCTATCAGAATCAATTGTCTATTGGAGTAAACCATCGGCTTCTATAAGCGGGCGCACGACCTGCATCTGGATAAACGAGTTCGGGTCCGGTTCGGGTTTTCGCGCGACCGGCAACCGTGTGGCCCAGTCCAAAAAGAATCAGGCCCAACCCAAACCCGCGGACGTACCAGCACGGGCACCGGCTGTAGACTGTCTAAAAATCGCTGAAGACAAGTCGTCAGATAACAGAATCCATACTTCAGACGCAAGGATGATCAAAGCCATCGATGCAGTGTCAAGATGCGGAGTTCAAAACCCGCATCTTGACAACACTGCAGTGCCAAAACACAGAGTTCGAAGCCCGCGTCTCAACATCACTGTAGTCCCAAAATGTAGGGCTCGAGGCCCGCGTCTCAACATCACTGCAGTACCAAAATGCAGGGCTCGACGCTTGCGTTTCAACAGTACAGCAGTGCCTAAATACGGAGCTTGAACCCCGCGTCCAACATTATTTCAATGGTTAAACGTAGAGCTCAAGCCCGCGTTTCAACGGCAAGTGAGCCTTGTGTATCAGTTATAACTACCCTCATTACTGGGTCAAATACTGTCCGCGTAATGAGGGGAGTTAACCCTCATTATGGAGGATTTTTAGGGAACATTTTTACCCCTAGAACCCCCTATAAATAGCTAAAACATTTATTTAAAAGGGGTCAGAATTTTTAGTTGAGGAATATTGGCACTAAAAAGAGTTTAACTCTTCCAAACAAACTTGTTGAGTTCAAATTTTGTCCAAATCTCTGAGATTTTATTTGATAGGAGCTGTGCTACTCCATCAGTGATCCAAGAGGACAAGTTCTGAAGAAACTTGACGTTCATCTGGTAAATGAAAAACAAGATTTACTTTCCACCGTTACATAAAGAACCCAACATTAAACAAAGAGGAGATTTAAACTTGAATATCTTCTCTCTTATAATTGGATTTTGAGTTATTGTAACTTTCATTGATTCAAGAAAACTTTGCAATATTTTTAATTTTCTGACCCATACAAGTGCAGGGTCGGCGGCGTGTGCGCGTGTGGGCATGGTTACCCCCAAATGTGCGCGAAAACACTAAGTTTCAAAAGGGCACACCCTTTATTTCAATCTTTTCATATTTAAACCTCTCAACTTTTCACACTATATCTAATGTGGGACTAAAGTATTTTGGTTTCTTTTAGTCCCCTTTAATTATTGAATTAGGTTAACTTCTGTCTTGAATATCTTAATCATTCAGAAATAGAATTGAATATGTGAATATACCACGTTCATCCCTAATGGAAGGAGAATACACTCCAATATTATCCGTGTGATTCTATCAACAGATCACGCCTCAATTCAGCTCAAAGATTTACTTAAAATTCTTCATTTCCTAACAATCTCCCACAATGAATGTAGATTCAAAAAATTTTCACACTATGAGACTCACTCTATGTGAAAAATACTTTAGAAAAGAAACTGCATTAGGATAGGTGAACTAGGTCTTGAACCTTTCATAGCGAAAGCCTTATCAGACTTACTGGAATCAGTGAATTAAGTTTTAAACTGTCAGCCGTTTGTGAAAGCCAAGTCAACATGCCTCACATAGTAACTTTTCAAAATCAATTTGATTTTCGGTTGTGTCTATTTTGGCTCTGAACATTCTTAGTTTTAGAGTATCTTTTAGGAATCACAACCTCCATGGGGACTCCAAAGAGCTGACTCAGCTCTATACTAACATAGGTGATCATCTTATTAAGAGTAGTCTACTCTGCCTCACTTGTTTTGATAACAAGATATAGGTATCATTAAAAATGTTTAGCTTATCCTAAATCCACGTGTAAAAAGCACTTGGGTGCACCATAAGAATGGGTTGGAGTCAAGCTCCTAAGTGCTTACTCGCAGAGTCAATCATAGCTAGTTTTTCCTCTTGAATTTAGTCTGTGAGATCTCTAATCGCTAAGTAAGATTTTCATTAAGCTGACTCAGTAAGGTTAGGCTTTTAGCCCCATTCCCCTCGATGCGCAGTTTATAGACTCTCCACTTAAACTTTTAATAAACGGATCCGCCAGATTATCTTTTAATGATATAAAGTCAATAGAGATAATTTTATTTGAGAGCAACTGCTTAATGTATTATGTCTACGACGAATGGGTCAAGACTTACTGTTATATATATAAAGTTTTGTCTCCTAGATATCGCTGCTTAATTATCACAGTGAATACATATGACAGGCACTAGCTTGGCCACAGTGGTATATCTTCTAAAAATTATCGAAGACATTCTGTTTCTTCTTCAGTGTCACGCCCTGCTTCCCAAAATACGCGAAAATAGGGTCGCGACGAGAGTCAGTGACGTAAATAAGCTAGAAGAATACCCTACGTATACACGCTAGGCCTAAAGTAACCTGAACAAGCTATATAATCACCATGATAAATCAATATCATTGCAATATGATATATAAATATCTAACACACATGATATCATATGAATACAGAAAAGGAGTAATGACTGATAGCGATGTATAGAGAATCAAAAAAATTATAAAAATAACAAGAATGAAAAGGAAGACAGTAATACCGGAATAGGTAGAGAAACTCCAACTCCTCACAATATATCCAGTCTCATCGAACACCTGATCAATAACATGAAATATCTGGTATCTGAACGTGTAAATATAGGGTCGTCAGGAAGCGACCTAATGAGTATGTAAGAAAAAGAGAAGGTGCTCGTGCATATAAACAATGTGTACATGAAATGATAACATATACTAGATGGGAAGACATGAATAAAACATTAATAAGAAGAGAGTACGATATAATGAATGTCAATCAGTATAGTATAAGTATCATGATAACATGCAATATTTAACTTCAGGAGTAATGAGATCAATCTAGTATACAATCAGGTGTCAGGTGTCTATATATGAGTACAATCAGTGAATACAGACAATTACAGTACATAATACAGTTTATCATTATTAATTATATCAACGAACACTAATTGTCACTTGTAATAGACGCATCTCATACTACGTCTATTACACGTATCAATCGAGATCCTAAGTTATTGAAACTAATTGGTTGGGGACATTTTTTATGCTTTAGGTAGGTTCCGTACATACCCGGAACCACGGCCCAATCACCTGACACTGAATCAGGTCCTACCGCTAGGTTATCAATAACAATAACAATATAAATAATACGGGATGTTAGTCATCCCCTGAAACCCTACAGTGAAACCGTAAGTAGGCTGCGTAATCTGTATCCTAGGTTCACCCAAAATACAGAAGTTGTCTCCTCTTTCAGTTTTCCTAATCTCAGTGTAAGTTATCTATTTTCATTATTTATTTAAATCATCCATATTCATGTTATATCTATCACTGGAACAATATGGTGACAGTAACAATATCAATGATGTAACAATAACAACATGAATAATATTATCGTGCAAACGGTTAGAACAATAAAACAATGCATGTGTTATGGTCTGACAATATTTTCCAAATAACTTTCAATAACATGAATTAATATAATAATAAGTCAGGATACTGCTCAATAGATAGTCTCATTTAGAACTAATCAATATCTCATCCATCTGCACTAGGATATCATAGTAACTGATCCATCAACCTATAGTCTCAATACAATCATCGTGAACATCAAGTATCAATTCATATCAAAGTAATCTGGTATAGTAAATCACTGACTCAATGAATCATTAATCAATTCTGTCACCCTGTCACCCTATCAATCTACTCTGATCCTCAAGTCATCTATATATCCATCCTCTAAGTCACTGATATATCCGAATCTCAATAACTGAAATAATTACATGTTCTGATACATCTAATCAAATCCCCACACTCCAATCCCATCAAGATCATCATACACTCTCACTTCTATCAAGGCCAATCATAATATCCAAAACTCAAGTAACATATAAGTATATATATCTAAAATCTACCCGGTCAGGTCAACCCAATCAACATCTATTCCTCAACCTCCAAGTTAACTCCAATCCACTTGAATCTACTTGACAAATCCAAGATCCCGTCCTTTTAATAAGAATCTTTTAATTAATCAATCATCAATATCTAACTAATCTCTCATCGGTTTTACCACCAATCAAGATTGATCAATTCTACTGATAATGTCTCTCAGATATCCACTCATATACTACTATCATGAATCAGTCAAATCTAATATCTAAATCTGATTATAGTCTAAGTTACACACCAATAGTTCAAATCCCAAAATGATAATGATCCACTTGGAATGATAAAGTAATGATGTCTCAGAATCAAAAACACTAAATCTATATACATTGACATCAGAGATATATTCGATCCATCATCATTGAAATATCCTACTCTCTCATAATATATATAATCCATAACTACTACTATTCTACAGTATATCCATAAAATTCACCATACAAACTACTCTGATCCAATCCACAATTCGAGTCATATACTACTCCAATGCAGTCACCCAACTATTCAAGTATTAGTATGCCCAATAAATTCAAAATATCAAAATACATAAAGAGAGACTTCTAATCCCCATGGTAAATGTTGATCTCATAATCAGTGAGGATGAATATATAGTCCAAGTATCAACTACTGAACACTAACTCCTAACATCAAGTCGGTAATCTATCGAATACATTCTAGTCTCAAAATATCACCACACAAGTACGGATATCAATGAAGTGAGCATGGTCATGAACAGAATAATGCAGAATAATACATACATTCGCATGAAATAATAAAATAAGTCACTGAAATTGAAATAGATCAATAAACAACCACTCACATGAAATAACGCAGTTTTTAAACTAAATCGCCGTCTGATCTTCACTGCATGAGCTGGTACGAATTTTTGGATCATCCCATGGGTCGGCCCTCGAATCGCCAGTGTATCAGGTCCATAAGAAGCACAAAATCTGAATCTCCTGTAACGGGTCCGGATCTCACCAAACGGGTCCGTAACGCTGCAACTGGAACACATACTCACCCAATCACACACTAATACACATGCATACATATACTACACACTCTGCATACACACACATATAGTATACAACATACATAAATCTACACACACACACACACACACTCACATGGCACACTTAAAAACTAACACGCTAATTAAACACATGCATCCATAATACATATCCAATAATCTAATACTCATATTCATGCACACACATTATATACATAATCACCCATATAAACACACACACACACACACACACACACACTAATTTACTAATGTACCAACACACATACACATAATAATAAACACATATTTATATGTATAACATAGATATTAATATGTATAACATAGAAAGAGAGGTACACACATATTAATATGCATCACATAGAAAGAGAGAGGGAGAGAGGGAACTCAAGACAAGGGGCATGGCCACGGGGTCGCTCGCTGGCAGAGGCGGAGGCTGCGGAGGATGGTAAAATCTTGTCGGAGTGCCCGCAGAGGAGATCGGGCTGCCAGAGACGAATTTCAGATGCTCATCGGAGAGGTGCTTGGCAGGCCAAGGTAGAGGGTTGTTGCTTGGTGCTCTTCTCTGTCGTGGGTTGCTGGTGCGGCAAGGGAGTGCACAGGCCCGTGCTTGTGCTGTGGGTGCACGCCAAGAGGAGAGGGAATGGCTCAGCCTAGTGTGATGTGGATCACTAAGGGGAAGAGCTCCCGTGGCTGCTGCGCACTGGAGGGGGGTACGCGCCATGGGAGTTGGAGGTTGTCGAGAGGGAGCTGGTCTCATGGGGCTGTCGTTGTTGGGGGTGATGTATGGCTAGGAGTAGGCGGTCAGGTGTGCAGCGGGGTAAGATTAGAGATCCGGGGTGTGAAGAGGAGAAGGGGTGTGTGGTGCTGCTGTGCTGCGTGGGAGTCTGCAGGAGGAAGGAGATTGGGCAGGAGGGCTACGCGCGCGATGGATCTGCAGTAGGGGCTGCTCCAAGAAGGAACAAGCGGCCATGGGGCTCGGCAGCTCGACAGCGCTGCAAAGTGAATGTGTGCTCTGGCTAGGGGTGCCTGTAAGGCGCTGGTGGGTTGTTGGATTGCGCAGGGAGGCAGCGAAGGAAGTGAAGGTTACCATGGATCGGATTTGCACAGGAGGTGCTGTTGTGCGCAGGGATGATCCAGAGGACGGTGTGCTTGCGTGTGGTGATGGTTGCCGTGGAGGACTGAGCTCGGCCAAGGTTGGGAGATGGAAAAGAGAGGCGGCACTCTGAGTTGGAGATGAAGGAGATAATAGGTTAGGCTTTGGGAATAGGAAATGGATTAGGAGATAGGATTTAAATAGCATTTGATTTACTAGTTAGGAATTGATTTAGTTGTTAGGATTAGGATTATGGGGATTGGATAATGGGTCTAATGGGTGTTGGGTATGGATTATGGGTAATGGGTATGGAGAATGAGTCATGGGCATGAATCAAGGAAAAGGAAAAAATAAAAACATAATAATACTAGTACCAAAGTAAATATATTTATACTAAAATGATTAAACATTTATAATACTAATTAAAAATAATAATAGCAACAATAATAGTAATAATAGCGTCATAATAACAACAACATTAATAATAATAATAATTATTGTAATTAACAATGATAAAACTAATAAGACTAATAACGATAATTAACAGTAATAATAACAACAACAATAATAATAACACTAATAATAATAATAAATAGTTATAACATAGTAATAGAAAAAAAATACTAATTAGTAATTAAAAAGCTAACAAGTAATAATGGTAAATATATAAAGCCAAATTATCATTTAATACTCCAAAATAAATTGAATATTTAATAATGCAGTGAATCATAAATCAAGTTAACAAATAATAATAAAATAATTAGTAAAATAAAAATTAGTACTTAGAAAAAAAATATAATATTTTAAACTAGGGATATTACCTCCAGTCTTATCTAAGGTTATAAATTTTGATCCCATTTTGGATCGGGCAATGTATGTTTGTTTGAAATATTTTCAAGATACTACTGTGTCTTAAGTGTAATCGTATCCGTTGGTTTAATCTGATTCCTCAGAATTTGCAGTCCAATTTGCATCACTGTATTCTTCAAGTATAGGTGGATACTTTTCATATCTCAAGGCATATTTTTTAGTTGTCTACGTATTAGATACGCAGCTACTACTCATAGTAGAGTAGTCCAATAATCATCATTAGGGTTACTAGTGTTTCTACTTAAATTGCTTATGTCGTAAGTAATATCGGGTCTAGTGCAATTCATTAAACATTAGTCTTCTGATGATTTGAGAATAACTCTAATTATCGTATTTCAGTTTATGTATTCTTGTTAAGGTGGATGTGTGGGAGAAAAAGATTTTTATTATCTTTACCCTTGTTTCTTGAATCTTTCTATCATTTTATTCGCGTAATTAGATTGAGATTGATTTCATCTGGTGTTCTTTTATTTTAATTCCTAAAATTATATTAGCAACCCTTAGATCCTTCATGTCAAAATTGTTAGATAGCATACATTTTGTAGACATAATAACTTCAATATTAATCCGAAGTATCAACATGTCGTCTAAAGACAAACAATGATATATGCACTTTCAACTGACTTAGTGTAAAAACACTTATCGTATTCATTAATAGTGAATCCATCTTTCATGACACGATCGAATTTCTCATGCCATTATTTTGGAGCTTGTTTTAACCGTATAAGGATTTAACTATTTTACACACTTCGTGTTTTTGGCCCTTGACTATAAATTCTTCAGGTTGCTTCATATATATTTCTTCATTTAATTCACCATTTAAGGATGCAGTCTTGACATCCATTTGATGGATATCTAAGTTATGAAATACTGCAATCGCAATTAACATTTGAAGGGATGTTATTCTTGCTACTGGCGAATAAGTATCAAAGTAGTCAAGTCCTTCTTTTTGTCGATAACCCTTGGCTGCTAATCTAACCTTGTACTTATCGATAGATCTTTCTGGTCTTAATTTTCTTTAAAAAATCTATATGCTCCCAATTGGTTTACTGTCTGGAGGCAAGTTTGTCAATTTCTAAGTATGATTGCTTAGGATGGATTTTCTTTCTCTATTTGTACTTCTGGGATAGACATAACCTCTTTAAATGTTTAAGGCTCACGTTCAAGCACATAAGCTATGAAGTCTGGACTGAATGATTTTGAGATTCTTGATCTCTAACTTCTTTTGGTTCAACTTCTGTATTAACTGTTCGTTCATTGGGTCCTTCGTCCCTAAATGTTGTTTCATGTTTTTTTCAGAAGTCTTTTTTTCTTTTTATTTGTACGGAAAGATGTCGTCAAAGAACACATCATCTCTATATTCGATAATCATGTTTATATGAATATCGAGTATTTCTGATTTGTGTACCAGAAATGTATAGGCACTACTATTCAAAGCATAGCCTATGAAAACGCAGTCCATTATTTTTGCTCTTAACTTAGGCTTTTTAGGTAGTGGTGCTAGTATCTTTGCAAGACACCCCTTATATTTTGAGGTAATGATAGGAAGGTGCCCTACCATGCCAAAACTTAAAAGGTGTAAGACTAATTTTCTTGTGGGTACTCTGTTTAGAATATAATTTGCAATTAACAGAGTTTTGTGGTGATCCAAAACTTACTAGTATAAAATTAACCATCTCCTTCAAAGTTTTATTCTTTCATTTAGCAATCACATTCTTCTGAGGAGAATATGGTGTTGTAGTTTGATGGATTATACCAAATTTAGCACATAACTCACTGAATTCATTTGTTTCATATTCTCTGCCTCGATCGGATTTTAGAATATTTATATTTTTTTTGAGTTGATTCTCAACGTCGGCTTTATATATTATAAACATACTCATTCCTCATTCTCACTTTTTAAAAGATACACATAATAATATCTTATGCAGTCATTAATAACAGTAATATATAAAAAATCCTACTTTTTGTTGGCGCAAACTTTAAATCACACAAATCGCTATAATTTAACCCTAAAGGTTCTGTATTTTGATCAATTGAGTGAAATGAGTTTTAGCGAAGTTCGCTTCAACACATTTCTCACACTTGTGAATTTTTTTCAAGTTGAGTTTAGAAATATATCCTAAATTAGACAAATTCTATAAAAACTTGTAATTTATATGTCCTAATCTATCATGCCATAATATAGGAGAGTCAAGAAAATAAATAGAAGAGTTTTCTTTATTTATGAGCTTCGGGTACATATACATGAACTTTTTGTTCACAACAGCAATATTGGCCTTAAAAAGGCCATCAACAAGATAACCCACATACATCCCACCTTAGTAAGTACAAATTTATCAGATTCAAAAACCATTCTAAAATTTTCCTTATTAAGGACTGAACCAGAGATCAGGTTTTTGCGGATATCTAAAACATGTAGCACATCGTTCATAGTGAGTTCCCTCCTAGATGTCCACTTAAGTATGACCTTTCTCTTTCTCTCAACCTTGGAGATGGCTAAGTTTTCCAAGAATAGTTGCTTATCATGCTCCAATTTTTGATATTCAACGTGGAGCAGATGTGTCAGATAGCCCCTGTGTCTACCCACCAATCTTTATTGTTGGCTGTCAAATTCACTTCTGACACTACAGCTGATAGGCTTGATGATGCATGGTTGGTCAGGTTTGCCTGTGAGTGGTCCTTCTTGTTCTTTTTGGAATGACTATGATATTTATTTGCTTTGTGTCTCTGTTTTTGCAGATGTAGAAAATTCCCTTGAAGTGCTTGTTTTTGCTTCTTGGTCCTTACCTTTGTACCCTCGATTAGACTTCTTCTGCTTTAAGCTTTGGAAGCAGACGCTTCCCCCTTTGAATCTTCAATCATATTGGCCTTGACTTCATAGGAGTTCTTATTACTTATTTTCTCAGATTTTTTGTTGTCCTCCTCAATCCTAAGCCTCACAATGAGATCTTCCAACTTTAGCTCCTTACGCTTGTGCTTTAAGTTCTTGAAATCTCTCCACCCATGTGAGAGTTTCTCCACGATAGTAATAACTTGAGAAGTTTCAGGTAGAATCATACCTATAGCCTCTATCTCGTGCAAGATAAGTTGAAACTCTTGCATCTGACTGATTACAGTCTTTCTATCCACCATCTTATACTCCAGAAATTATCCAATGATGAACTTCTTAGTACTGGCATCCTCGATCTTATACTTTTTATCAAGGCTTGTCCGTAACTTCTTTGTCATTGGGATAGGACTGTAGACATTGTAAAGAGCGTCATCCTATCCATTTAAAATATAATTTCAGTAAAGGAAGTCATCTTGTGTCCATATATCGATTGCACAGAAGGAGTCCCAATCAGTTCTGGATTCTGGTGGATTTTCTTGCAATAATTTGGCCAGATGAAGAGTGTTCAGGTAGAAGTGCATCTTCTATTGTCATCTCTTGAATTTTGTGCCTTCAAATTTTTCTGATTTCTCCGGCTTTGGGTTAGGAAGTGGAGCAGACACCATGACATGTTCAGAGCTGTGCTGGAACTATACTTGTGATTAGTTTCAGGCATTTTCTGCATTCAGGCATAGTAGAGGTTAGTAACTTCAAAATTGTCTTAAGAATGTTAGGTCTGATAACTAATCAAGATCACTGATCTAATTGGCCAATCGGTGAATATTAAGTGGGAGGTTTTCCATTCAATAGACGTTCCTTAATTACAGAACCACTTTTCAATTCTCTTTCTTAGTTAAACACCAATTAGACCGGAATTAGTCAGTCTCAATCTATAATCAAATATATTCACAATAATATTTATAAAATAAATATTCCAGCGTAACCCTTGTAAAAAAATGTTAGTTCAATTATACAGTATATGGAGTGAGGTACGCATATAGCGAATCTCCTTAAGACAATTGCGTCCCCCACTACGATACTTATGGGTTATTGGATGCTGATCTCCCAAGATACAACACCCCTTCACGGTATTTGGATAGCACTACCAAATCATCGTATAGTCAGACCTTAGTTAATCGGTATCTTTACTAATTAAAATTTCAAAGCTTGGACCAAGACAAATTTCAAAGAGAATCTTTGCCTTAATATGAAGAAATATTCATTGCAAGAGATGGGAGAAAGAGAAGCATTTGTCTTAAGAAGACATAGATTATGACACAAATTCTGAACTTTTGATTTTCTTCAGATTTTCTGTTCTTCCTCCTGGGAACCCTTTGGAGGGGAAACCCTAAACGTGCGTAAAAACTCCAAGTACTCAAAGGGCACAGCCATTGTTCCAATCTTTTCATATTTAAACCCTCAACTTTTCACACCAAATCCAATGTGGGACTAAAGTATTTTGGCTTTTTCTAGTCCCTTTTAGTTATTAAATTAGGCTAACTTCCGACTAGAATATCTCACTCATTCGGAAACGGAATTGAACATGTGAATGCACCATGTTCATTCCCAATGGAAGAAGAACGCACTCCAATCATTATCCATGATTCTATCAACGAATTACGCCTCAATCAGCTCAAAGATTTACTTAAAATTCTTTGTTTCCTAACATAGTTTGTCGTATATTAGTTTGAAGCTAAAATTATTACACGTGACCCGTGTTCTAGCATTATTTTTCAAAATATATAACATAGGCAATTATTGTTTTAGAGCTTGTTTTGTGAAAAGTGGGCTGAAAAGTGAGTTTTTCCTTGAGTTGTGTAGGCTCCATGGGTTTTTCTACACTCAATTATTTGTTTGACAAGGGAAAAAAAAATCTCAAAAATTGTGTCAATTTTTCTTTCTGACTATCAGTATTTTTCTCTAAAAATAAGAAGAATACAGTTAGATTTCTGATTGCTGGCAGATTGATATTTTTCCAACAAAAAACTGACCAATAATTGAAGTTTTTTTTTGATTGGTTTCCTTACTAAACAGGTCCTCATTGTACTGAGTAGGTTGAGCTAATTATGAATGGTTGAATATATGAATCAAGCTTATAATAGTTCTCCAGGTTTCCCTTTTTTGCCAACTTGAAGTTTTTCTTGCCTTGACTGTTTTAGATCCAAACAGACCTGGCCCTCTTTATGGATTTGTGTCAGAAATACTTGAAATTCGAGTCTGACAACATTATTCCCTCGCCATTTTTTTGATGACAGAACATCTTCGCTTGATTTTGTTATGATAAGTTAAAGAATTTCAAGATATTTTGAGAGAAAATAATTCTAATATATTATTTTCCTTGCAATAATCAAGGAGAGTGGTTGAATACACAGCTTGGCATATGCTGATTTTGACGAACTGACAGAGGCTTAGCTAGTTTATTTTATTCACGCCCCTCTGTATATTTGAGTTCTTTTTACAGACATTGAGCGTGGGATTAGAAAGAATCTCTTTATAATATTATTTTCTGCTTTGATTATAAGATTTCTCTTAAAGTTGGAAGCTAATTGAGGTGGGGAAGTGTAATATAAAATTCATCACGATGACATCAGATGTGAAGAAAACACTAACGCCGTCAAACCCTCCTATCACACCGGGGTTTTCCCCCACCCCCCTCTTAACGAAACAACCCAACCCCAGCCTCAACCTCGTCGCCTCCTCGATCTTCCCAGAGTGATCCAACCTTTATTCGAACGCCATTAGAGAAGCCTAAATCAGAGAAGCAGGGATGGTCCTCGGTCCTCAGGGGCAGATCTAGTGGATGTAAGTCATATTTTATAAGGCCTCAATCCCGCGGGTACGAAAATATTATTGCGACATATATATTTAAGGCGAAAATATTTTTACGTATATATGCTGAGCATCAGTACATATAAGAATTAGATTATGAAAGTATACGGTGCATTATACATTCTAACAGAAGAGTACAATTATAAAGTTATCACATGATGTAACATAATATTACAAGCATATTACATCACCGATAAGCGTAAAAGTAAGAAAACAAGAAGATATACAAGTATGAACAGTACAAAGGATGCCCATGAGTTATAAAAATAAAACTCAAGAGCCGAGCATGGGGCCTGGAAGAAAAAGACTTTGGACGGTCAACCGCTGATTTATTACGCTACCGCTGCGATACTCTGACCAACAGGAAGTCCACCATGGTTCAAACTCCGGGATCTGAACATGCAGATCCAGGGAAGTCAGAAAGCTGCCCAATGAGTGATAAGATGAGTGCTAAGTGGCCTGCACAGACTAGCACACGTGTATCAATAAATTCGAATTGAAAAGCATATATCAAAAATCATATCGTGAGCAAAGACATACAACCAGGCAATAAGGCATCGAGTAAAGTATATGTGGCAAAACTAATTGTACAAGCTCAAATTACGAATCTGTGAGATCAGTACATCGAAAGAATAATCCAAATAAGGAAACTCTCATATATATACTTTATACCTCACGTCACCATAGGTTGAGTTCATACAACTCGAGTTGTCTCTTAAACTAAGAAAGCAGTATAAAACCGATAAAGCTGAATGCGGTCAATAATAGTTGTATAAGCTCAATTTACGGTTTCATGAGACTAGTACGTTGAAGGAATAATCCAACCAAGAAAACCCTCATATATATACCCTATATCTCATATCACCATAATCTGACTTCATACAACCTGAATTGCAAAATGATTGGATGAATTATTAATTAGAATTTTATTATTATTACTCGTCCCACCCATATATTTGGGTATGTATTCAGGCATACGTTTCAATATATACAGTCATATATAAGTAAGTCGAGGTTGGTTATTGAAAACTGATGATGAAACTAACGAATTATGTTTACGATGGGTACCGTGTATACTCGGGACCATAGCCCATTATGTTTCGTTGCTCATACAGAACCTACCGCGACCCGTATTTGGGGAAAGAGTCATATTGTATGCCGCGGGAAGGGGATATAATAATCGGGGTATCAACACACCTCGTAGAATACCTGAAGGCCCACAGGTAGAACCAAAATTTTAATTGCACAACATACCTAACACCATTGTAAAAAAAAAAAAAATCATGAATCGAAGTCCATCAGCTTCCCCTTACCCAGTGTAAATTGTCCTTTTTATTACTGATTGTTATAATTGTCAGGATACAGGAATGAGCAGGAGCATGGTACAGAAGTACTTGTATAAGAGTATATGATGTTAATTATTACGTTCTCGTAATGTGATAATCATGAGTCCAGTGGTAACATATTAGGTGTCAGGTGATAACATGTCAGGTGTCAAGTAATAACATGCAGGTGTCAGGTGTCAAGTCATAACATGTCAAGTGATAGCATAAACATTAATTGTCATATAACACAATATGAAAAAATGGCACCGATATAGGAGATCGGTACAAATACCAAAAAATATACTGTTTTTGGAAAATGATTTAAGTAAAAATTTCAAACTCTTCACAATCAGAATTAAAATAATTGATTAAACATCAAGCATGCAAACGGGCAAGCAAGAAAGCATACATCCAAGCAAATCTAAGCAGAGCTGGAGTGAAACTAACATACAACACTAGACGCCATCACGCTCGGCGTGATTACCGCTCACGGCACAGCTATGTTGGCCCAAAGGCCCTTCATCTTATGAAGTTCAGTAACTAATGATCTTGTGTTTATATAGTTTCAGTTATTAATCAAGATTTTAGTAGGTTTTTAGCTTCAATAAAGAATTCAAAGTCAAGTTTTAAAAGCTAACATGTAGATTCAAGAGCTCGCACATCAATATCGCATCTAGAACTCAAAAGGAGTCAAGCTCTATGGATCGCGCTTGGATCGAGTCGTCTTGGAGATGAAGATCAAAGAGAAGACTTGTATCTATGTTTATTTAGTTTTTGTTTAGATCTTGTGTAAGGATAGTTAGTCTTGATATGCTCAAGTTTACACACACACACACACAAGTATGCAAGTTTTGGTTTCGGTTTAACCGTTTTGGAATTTCAAGAATATATCTTTCATTTTCATGAATAGATAGAATCAAAATAAGTTTACATGGTCTAATGTATATTGGATTTCATCCATATACATCTATGCTTCATATATTTAGAAACTTATTTTGTTGTGTATCTAGTTCATGTGTTTCAAGTTTTGTTTTTATCAAAACTTATTTTGGGATTTAATATCAAAAACATAGATATATCATTTATATGTGTATTGGATTCTATCCATACACACTATACTTCAAATGTGTTTTAATATCATTTTTTGTATTTATACAAGTTTAGAGAAAAATTGGTTTGCTATTTAAAAGTTGATTTTTGAAAAATACGATTTTTGGTTTAAAACTTAATTTTCATGCCTCAAAAATAGTTCAAATAGTTTGTAATATGTGTTGAATTTTGATCACACATATTTGCACTTCAAATATTTACATGAACTTATTTTTGTAGATTTTATGTGATTTTATGGGATTTTACAGGCGTTTTAATAGCCAACATTTCATGACCTATAATCCTGGTTTGAGCCTTCTGGTGGTCGATCGACCGGTCGATCGGACCAGAGCTCGATCGATCGGTCAATCGACCAATGTGTATAAGACGTGCACAAATGCCTTGGCCTTGGGCCAGTCGACCGCACGGTCGACCAAACGAGAGAGCTTGCTCTCTGGATCTGGCGCCGGTCGACCGGTCGGTCGACCGACCAGAGAGTTTGCTCTCTGGTTTTGCCCTCGGTCGATCGAGCGGTCGATGACAGGTAAATTTCCTTGGGCAGTCGATCGGGCGATCGACCGGTAACCCCAATAATCAGAAATCTGACCGTTGGCCAGTCAACCATGCGGTCGACCGACAGGCCATTCTAGCCTGGTTCTGGACCCAAACGGCTATAAGGCCTGATTTTACCAAGATTTTTGAGAGCCAAATTTTTTATCTTCTACAGAGTTTTAAACAAGTTTTCAAAACAAGTTTTAGAGTTTTAATCTCTCTATCTTTATTAGTTTCAAAGTTTTAGAAAATCAAAAGAAAACAAGTTTTGGGATTCTAGTTCTTGTCCAAAATTTCTATATCATTTCTAGAGTTTTTCTCAAGTATTTTCTTCGTGTTTTCTTTTTCAAACATTTTGTTTTACTCACATACTCGAGCTATTCACTTCAAAACTATCCTTTAGGATCTTGTATTGTGAGAAGAGTTGATCATTATCTTTCAAGATCACCAAGAGATTGTTTGTGATCTTAGTGATCACTAAGTTGTATTTTTATCTTTGCTTTGTGCTAGGCATTGTGCCTTCCTCTTGTATAGAGGAGAAAGAGAGAGGAATGGTGTACTCCCGGCTTGGAATTGTAATTTCTCGTGGAGGTCCCTTTGTGGAAGGTCATGTGTGGACATAGTGAAAATTCTTTTGTGTGAAGGAGGGACGTAGAGCAGTGACTCGAACCTCGATATATCCATGTGTTTGCGTTTGATCTATTTTCTCTCAACTCTCATCTCTTTTTATATCTTGCATCGTTATTACTTGCTCATTTTCATATACATGCTAGATATAGTTTGTGTACCCACACTTGTGTTCAACCAAGAGAGCTTTTAAAGCATCTTAACTCTTAATATAGAGGAATCTAGAGGAGTAGTTCTAGAGCCCTTCATGGAATTTGGACTCACTCTTGGTTGTACGTTGTGTGTTTGTAATTAGGTTTTTAATTCCACATCATTTGTCCGAGATTAGCTTGTACACCTATTCACTCCTCTCTAGGTGTACTTTCAATTAATATTAGAGTCTACGCTCCTGATATTTAGTTTAACCACCTAGGAGAGAGATCCATATTTGTTAATCTATACATTTGCTTTGCATACATATTAGTTTACCCTCATGGATTATCATGCTCCACCTATGTTTGATGATTCTAACATAGATATGTGAAAATTTAAAATGAGTTCATATCTAAAAGCCCTAGATTTGCATGTTTATCTTGCCATTACCAAGAAATCATATTTTAGTAATGACAAGTACATTAAGGCTAATACACAAGCCATAGAGGTACTTAGGCACACACTAAGTAAAGAACATCTTTCTTTAATTTCTCATTGTGATTCTGCTTTTGGAGTATGGAACGCATTGACCTCTCCCAAGGAACAAGCTTCACATATTTTAGAGAGAGAGGCTATTGAGGATGAATCTGATCATACGTGCTACATGGTCCAAGAGAATGACTCTTGAGGTAAACTCGGATACCCTCTTGATGATTGTCCTAGTTCTTCAAATGATGATGATAGTATGGATGTACATGTATTGAACGAAGAACTTTCATTATTGTGTGAAAACTTACATTCAAGATATAAACTTTTGAAAAAGAAAAGTTTTGAATTAAAAGAAGAAAATAAAATTTTGTTTTCAAAACTTGATGTGATTTGCAAGAGAAGGTTAAGATTTCAAGTGAAAGGGATTTCTTGAAAACCCAACTTGATCTTGATTTAAAAGAAAATGAAATTTTAAAGAATAAAATAATTTTGATATTGTTTTGAAGAAAAAATGAGGTTTTGTCTTCAAAACTAGACTTTGTTTTAAAAGAAATTGTTCTTTGGAAAACAAAATTGTTTTAATTTCTAAAGAATTGGATTTTATTTCAAAAGAAAAAGTTTTTTTGAAAAATGTTTTTGATTTTCATGTTTGTCATGCTTCCATTCTTTCATCTTTTAGTGATAAACATGTTGCTTGGCTCTACTTTTTTTATCACATTCATAAAGATATTCATGTGTTGAAGAAGAGTGTAGATTGTTAGGGCTCCACTTTGAGCCAATGTGCCACGACCACATAAGATTAAAATTCATGTTTCGGAAGAAACATGCTCCACATATTCATGCACAAAAATTACGTCATACACATGCTCATCATGCTCACACACATGATTCTATGTATGCTAATGCGTACACTTGTATACATTGTGGTCGCATGGCCCATCTTACAAAATTTTGCTATGATAGAATAAATGTTTCCAATTTTGCTAGTAAGTTGTTTGGGTTAGGGAAGGTGCTAACCCTCATGAACCCAAGAAAGTGTGGGTACCAAAATTCACCCCTATTTCATTTGTTGTAGGTGTGGGCTCTCACACGACATGAGAGTATTGGTGCCTTGATGGTGATGTGTTCTGAGCTAATTGGTCATATTTTTTGGATGCATCACTTTTAAGGAAGTTTGCTGGAAGAACCATTATGGCTTGGAGACCTAGAGATTAGTTCATTGATTTTAATAGCTATTTCTAACTTTTTATTTTTGTTTACATGCTTTCATTGATGATTTTTAGCATGTCATGATTTTCATGTACATTATATTAAATGCAATGTTTATTAGACTTTTGATATACATGTATAGTTTTGAGATACACCCATGTTTATATGAATTCATATTTTTGTATTCTCACTATAGTTTTGTTATTGTGTATATCCTACTTCTAAAGCACTTGCATTTAGGAGGATGATCTTATTTGTTTATGTTTTTATGCTTCACGTTTTGATTACTCGTTTAAATTTAACTTTTATTAAAACTTATGTTTATACTTATACATTTAGTGAGTTACCTTGATTATTATGTTTGGGTGCTTCATTGCTCATGAGTACTTATTAGATGTATTTATATTACCTAGTTTCGATGATTTTTACATTTTTCACTTGTATTTTCTATTTTGTACATGTTTTTATGTTTAGCTTTATGTATATGTTAATTTTGTCAAAAACTATAGATATACATGTTCTATCCTTGAGTCACTTGTCTTCATGCAATTTTTTTTTGTGGACTCGTTTATGTTCAGAATAAATATGTATGTTTTAGTTTTGACAAAACATACATATACCTTGAAGTTTATGCTTCGTGTTTGGTTTTGATGTCTTTATGTTTATGAAAAGATTTTTCATTTATTGAGCTTCATTGCCTTATCTTCATTATTATACTTATTATATGATTTTTTATGCACTCAACATTTTTTTACTCATGATTTTGAATTCATGAGCTTATTAGTGCTTTATTGATTTTTGAGTGTCAATTATTATGTACTTAGCATGTTTTCATGGAATACATATTTGTTTTATTCCTTACTTGAAGGATTTCAAAATAATTTTAAAAATTACATTAACTTAGTTTATTATTCTTCAATTGGTAGAGTTTCAAATATGTTAAAATATTTTCAAATCATATTTTTGAAAACCCCTACCATCTAAGGGCGGTTGGATCGGCTACCATACCTTGTATGCTCAAATTGAAAATCTATTTAAATATGTGCATGAAAGAGGGTAGTTATGAGATACACATGATTTCTAATGAAAATTGATTTTTGTATGCTCATATTTTTCTATATATGTATGCATCATATCTCAATTGATATTATATTGCACTAATCATACATACATCTAGATGTTTTTCTTGTGCTTGTCTTACAATGGCCTTACATTTTTAGCACAAATTGATTTCATGTTAAGCTTGATTTAGTTCTTAATGATAATTGTTATCTTTATAAGCTTATATATTATTTATTTTGGTATTTTGTAAAGGAGAGAAAATTTTTGGTTTATCTTTCAATTGGTATTTATTTTCAATTAGTATCTTACTCCCACTTTTTATGAAGAAAAATATTTTGTTTTGAAAAATGCTAATATTTTCAATATTGATATCAATAACCTTCAAATTGGTATTATTCTCTTTATTACAAAATGGTTTTTAGTATTTACCTAAAAATTTAGTTTTTACTTTCAATTGATACCATGCCTTTCTATTGGTATCAATTGGTAAAAAAAATTTTTCATTTTCAACTGGTAAAATGATTGTTTTTCTCTCAATTGATAGTTTTTATTGATATCAAAATTTTGTTTTAAAATATGCTATTGGTATTGTTTGTTTTTCTTCACTCCTTTGTTGATGATTGACAAAAAGGGAGAGAAAGATTTGGTTTATATATGCATGTTTTCTTATTGTATATGCATATATACATATGTTTTTATGATTTTTATTGCATATTTTTTATTATTGTTTATTGATATTTGAGCTTACATTGAATATCTATTTGTTTTATTGATATGCATGAGTTAAAGGGGAGCTTCTATGAAGCCTATCCTTAATCAATGCATATATAACCTCATAAGTTTTGTCATCATCAAAAAGGGGAAGATTGTTGGCCCAAAGACCCTTCACTTTAATTTTGATGATGACTAACTTATGAAGTTAAGTTACTAATGATCTTATGTTTATATAATTTCAGTTATTGATCAAGATCTTAGTAGTTGTTTATCTTCAACAAAAGATTTAAAGTCAAGTTTTGAAAGCTAACACAGGTAAATTCATGAGCTCGCGCATCAAGATCGCATATAGAACTCAAAAGGAGTCAAGCCCTATGGATCGTGTTTGAATTGAGTCGTCTTGAAGATAAAGATCGAAGATAAGACTTGTATTTAGGTTTGTTTTATTTTTTTTGTTTAGATCTTGTGTAAGGATAGTTAGTCTTAATATGCTAAGTTCACACACACAAGTTCAAAAGTTTTCGTTTTGGTTTAACCGTTTTGAAATTTCAAGAATATACCTTTTGTTTTCATGAATAGATAGAATCAAAAGAAGTTTACATGGTTTAATGTATATTGGATTTCATCCATACACATCTATGCGTCATATGTTTAGAAACTTATTTTGATGTGTATCTAGTTCATGTGTTTCAAGTTTTGTTTTTAACAAAACATATTTTGGGATTTAATGTCAAAAATATAGATATATTATTTATATATGTATTGGATTCTATCCATACATACTATACTTCAAATGTGTTTCATTATCATATTTTTGAATTTATACAAGTTTAGAGAAAAATCGGTTTTCCATTTAAAAGTTGATTTTTGGAAAAATATGATTTTTGGCTTAAAACTTAATTTTCATGCCTCAAAAATAGTTTAAATAGTTTGTAATATATGTTGAATTTTGATCAGACATATTTGTACTTCAAATATTTACATGAACTTATTTTTGTGGATTTTATATGATTTTATGGGGTTTTGTAGGTGTTTTAATAGCCAACATTTCCTAACCTATAATCCGGGTTTGAGCCTTCTAGCGGTCGACCGACCAGTCGACTAGATCAGAGCTCGGTCGACCGGTCGGTTGATCGATGTCCACAAGACGTGCAAAAATGCCTTGGCCTTGGGCCGGTCGACTGGCCGGTTGACCGCCAGAGAGTTTGCTCTTTGGTTCTGGCCTCGGTTGACCGAGCGATACACCGACAGAGAAGTTGCCTTGGGGCGGTCGATCAGGCGGTCGACCGGTAACCCCAACGGTCTGACCGTTGGCCGGTCGACCAACAGGCCATTCTGGCCTAGTTCTGGACCCCAATGGCTATATTTCTAAGGCCCTATAAATATGGGTCTTTGAGGCCTGTTTTCACCAAGATTTTTGAGAGCCAAAATTTTCATCTTCTACAGAGTTGCTAATAAGTTTTCAAAATAAGTTTTAGAGCTTTAATCTCTCTATCTTTATTTCTTTCAAAGTTTTGGAAAATCAAAAGAAAATAAGTTTTGAGATTCTAGTTCTTGTCCAAAATATTTATATCATTTCTAGAGTTTTTTCCAAGTGTTTTCTTTGTATTTTCTATTCCAAACACTTTGTTTTACTCACATACTTGAGCTATTCGCTTGAAATCTATCCTCTAGGATCTTGTATTTTGAGAAGAGTTGTTTGTGATCTTTCACGATCACCAAGAGATTGTTTGTGATCTTAGTGATCACTAAGTTGTATTTTCATCTTTACTTTGTGCTAGGCTTTGTGCCTTCCTCTTGTGTAAAGGAGAAAGAGAGAGGAGTTGTGTACTCTCGGTTTGTAATTGTAATTCGTCGATGAAGGTCCCTTTGTGGAAGGCCCATGTGAACTTAGTGAAAATCCTTCTGTGTGAAAGTAGGGACATAGATCAGAAGCTCGATCCTCGAAACATATCCCTATGTTGCGTTTGATCTACTTTCTCTCAACTCTCATCTCTCTTTATATCTTGCATCGTTATTACTTGCTCATATTCATATACATGCTAGATATAGTTTGTGTGCCCACACTTGTGTTCAACCAAGAGAGCTTTTAAAGCACCTCAACCCTTAATCTAAAGGAATTTAGAGGAGTAGTTTCAGAGCCCTTCATGAAAATTCAGACTCACTCTTGGTTACACGTTGTATGTTAGCAATTAGGTTTTTAATTCTGCATCATTTGTCCTAGATTAACTTGTACACCTATTCACTCTCCCTCTAGGTGCACTTTCAAGCTAAATGCACACGGCGAAGCGAGCGTATGAACATGATGCTACCGCACGTGGCGAAGCCGTGCTTACGGTGTAACTACACTCAAAAAGAGTTAGCGGCAAAGTGCTGATCGCTAAGTCCGTCTACCAGGCGTTGCATAAAGACAGTTCAGAGGACTTTAATAAACCTCAGAGAGGTTAAGCCCGGAGGCTATAATATAGAACCACTGAGCGATCAAGCCTGGAGGCCAGAGTACCTGCATGAAATGTTAGTACCACACATATATAGATAAATAACAAGTAAGAGAACTGCCAAGCTGTTAAGCCCAGAGGCTGAGCAAGTGAGAGTATAGTTAAGTTGTGCCTGACGAGGATGGCAATTACGCTCTACTCGCAGTCACATGGTGTAGCCAGTAAAACCTAGAAGGTTTAATGAGACTGAGCAAAGAGAGTATAGCTAAGCCACTTGACGAGGATGACAATTACGCTCTGCTTGCAGCCACACAGTGTAGCTAGTAAAACCTAGAGGGTTTAAGTCTGGAGATAAGCAAAGCGATAATATAGCTAAGTCGTGCCTGACGAGGATAGCAATTATGCTCTGTTCGCAGCCATACAGCGTAGCTAAGCTCCCGACAAAGTTAGAAAACTAATAGGGTTTAAGCCTAAAAACTATGATACAAAATCGCAGAGTGGTCAAGCCCGGAGGCTGAGCCGGAAGGCTAACGACCATGAAGGGTCGGTCAAGCATAGTTATAGAGCAAATATCATAAGCAGTATACATGTATAATATTAAACTACGTTATTACAAGTAATCATCACACCGATACAAACGCATCACAGATACAAATACAATCCACAACACATCAATTTACACAAATTCTCAAAAATTAATATTCACTTGACGAAGAGAGAAACCCACAGTAAAGAGAGAACACTCGCCTAAGAATCACAGAAAACACTGCGAAATCCCTATACTCCGAAAGCATAAGCACGCACACGTATCCATGTAATGAGAGAGAGGAGACAGGAGAGAGATAATTAAAAGGAGAGAGAATTAGAGGAGAGAGAGGAAGACTGAAAGAGGAAGGGGACCCATGCTCACGCACGCGGGACCTGGGCTGGTCGTGCCCTGGCCGTGCCCATCCCAGTGGAGATGGCCGGCCTGAAGTTGGTGGAGGAAAGTGGAGGTGAAGGTGGAGATGAGGATGATGGTGGTGGATTTGTGAAATTAAAGAGGAGATGGTGGAATTGTGGAGTTTGAAGTGGCCGTGGAGTTGAATTTGATAGTGGTGATAGAAAATGGGAAAGGAGAAGATGAAATTGGAGATATGGAAGGGAGGAGGAGGTGATGGGAGTTGGTTGTGGTGGTGATTGGTGGTGGGACTGAGAAGATGGTGGTGAATTTTTGGAGATGGAGAGAAGGTGGTGGTGGTGGGATTTTTTTAGGAAGAAGATGGTGGATGTGGTAGAGGAATTAGGGGAGGAGAAGTGGGAGAAGAGGGAGGCCGCCGGCCTAAGCGCCGCCTGCCGTGGGTCGCTGTCGCCTTGGGGACCGCCGGCCTAGTCACCAGAGGTGGGCGGAGCCAATTACATGGGCTTTATGAAGAGGAGACGAGAGAAGAAGAGTGAGAGAGTGTGTGAGATTAGGGAGTGAGAGAGCGTAATTTGAGAAATAGAGAGATTTATTAGGAGAGTTTGAGCCCCGCGTTAACCAGAAGGGGAGACCCGCATCCGGGGCTTGGCCAGCCCTGCGTCGGGCTAGAGAGAGAAGGGGAGGAGAGAGAATAAGTAGGGGAGAAGATATTTTGGGGAAAATTTTGTGGAGAAGCAAAAATGGAAAAAAATAGAAAAAAAGATAAAGATAAAGGAGGAAAAAGTTAAGGGAAAGAAAAAGTGAAAAGAAAGAAAAAAGAAAATATCCGATCAAATCTGGACTCGGGAAAATACAGAAGAAATACTAGAAATACTCAAAAATAAAGTAAATCAGAAATGTCCCTAAAATTCTCTAAAATAGTAAATATTTTATTGAGGAACATGGTGAAATCAAATTTAATAAATTCAATTCTGTTTGCAAATCAAAAATTATGGAATCAATTGGTTAAACCGGACGACACCAGTTCGGTCGAATTTTGACAAATTCAGAAAAATTCTCAAAAATGAGTTAAAATAGAAAATATGATTCTGAAAAAATAATGTCAAAGTAGATTTTAAAAATTTAACTCTGTTTGTAAGCTAAAAATCTGAGAATCGATCAGTCACATCGA